>APFE030670646.1:57317-123087 GCA_000404065.3 Pinus taeda | reverse complement strand
TGAAATAGTCTCAGCCTTGCCTGACGGAGGGAGATGAAGACGGAAAAATATGGACAACCAGAATGGTGATGCCTTGTCTGTACGAGGACGGTCCTAGAACAGAAACAAAAATAAGTCATTGAGTGGGAGATCTAAATCTAGAGGGAGATCTAAATCTCCAGGAAACCTATAAAGGTGGTGTGCTGGAAATGCGGAAAGGAAGGGCACTTCAGAAGGGAGTGTAAATCTAAAGCTCCTGATAAAGGAAAGGGATCTGATGATGCTCCTTCTGCAGACGCGAAAACCACCTCAGATGAAGGTGGGGATGTGTACTTGGCTTCTTCAAGTACACATGTAGATCATGAGGCATGGTTGATTGACTCAGGTGCATCCTTTCACTTCACGCCCCATAGAGAGTGGTTCTACGAGTATGAGAAATATGATGGTGGTGATGTCTTCTTAGGAGATGATAGGAAGGCTAGAATCATTGGTCGCGGAAAAGTAAAGTTGAAGTTGCAAGGTGGAAGGGTTAGAACCCTTCCAGGTGTTCTGCATATTCCTGCGTTGGCCAGAAATCTGATTTTGTAAGCAAGTTGGATGATGCAGGTGTAAAGACAGTGTTCGAGAAGGATACCTGCAAGATGGTTCGAGGAGCACTGGTATTGATGCGGGGAGTTCGGGTTGGAACTCTGTACAAGCTGCAAGGTAGCACTGTTGTTGATGGGTGCAATAGTTCTATGGTCCCTGAAAATGGAGCAGAAAATCTAGTGGTCTCTGAAGAGAAGACCATGTTGTGGCATCAAAGGCTTGGACATATTGGAGAGAAGGGCCTTCGAATACTTCATGGTAAAGGTATGGTAGAAGGTATGAGTAATAGCTCTCTGGATTTTGATTTCTGTGAAAATTGTGTATATGGGAAGCAGAATCGGGTGAGTTTCCCCTCTGGTGGCAAGAGGATGAAACAGATATTAGAGCTTGTGCACAGTGATGTGTTTGGACATGTGAAGGTTCCATCACTGGGTAAGTCTGTGTACTATGTATCATTTATAGATGACTTCTCATCCACGACTCCTTGTGCTTCCCATACAACTTTTACCATGAACCAAAATTGGTCCGGATCTTCACTCCCTACTCCTCTGAATACCATAAATTTTATCGCACTCGCCATATTGAACTGTGGTGGTGGCGGAGATGGAGGTGAAGATGGTGAGACTGGTAGTGGTGTAGGTGGAGGTGGCATGCGCGAAATTCGCTGCCTTATCAGACTAATCACACTTCTTCGTGAAACTTTCGTGAGCTCTTCCTCGCTTTCTCATCGAGGCGAAATCATTGTGCAATTTTCTATTTATGTGCTACCTTCGTTTCTATAGATTCTCCCACTCTGCGTAGTCCCAAACGTCAATGTATTCGCATAACCCACTTTTCACACAATAGCGTTTTAATCCAAGTGTTCAAAGATTTAATGTATTTACCTCACGGTCCTTTGAGGAAGCGTCATTCTGCCTCACTGTAGCTGGCTGAAATATCTATCATGAATTCAGTGATAAATCCTCCTATAATTCAATCAAGCCAATGGTCCACAAAGCGCATGATCTTATCTTCTGATGCTTCTAGTCTGCGCACCAATTCTAGAGTCCACACAATCGGTTTGTCGAGCCTACACCTTCCTTGACTGTCTGCTAGCTTCCCGATCCACTCATACAGCTCGGAGGGGAAGGATGCAAAGAAAATTTCATGGTTTTCCGTATATAAGTAGTGCTCTAACCACTGTTCCTTTGATACTCCCGGATTCCTAGTTTCCTGCGCCGCGATCTTGTGAATCTTTCTGTCCAACCACCCTTCAATTTCTTTCTTCGTTGGATTCCAGTGAGACGACATTAGACATCCCTTATGTAGATCCTGGTCCCAGCAACGGAACCATTTGTTGGCTTGTTGGGGCCTGACCCAGGTTCGGAGGTGATTTAGCCAAACAAATCCTGGTACTGTTGGCCCTTTCGGCAACAGTGCATGGAGCGCAGACTGAGGTCTCAGACAAAGTAGTATGGGAGGGTGCTAGAACCAGGTTTCCACACCCTAGAGATGTCTGATGGTTTTTAGTGGTCTGCGGTTCAACCCTGCATGCACGTTGCTACGCTTACTTACCCGTTCCTCGTAGCTTGAGGTGCTGCCTTCGCACAACCCTACTCGGGGGTCGAACAATGTTATTACCCAAGTCCTTACTAGTAATCCGATATTAGTTGATTAACTTAGCTTACTTGCATGTGTAAATTATACTTGGAAATATAAATCATTCATACAAGTATGCGCGGTAAAGAAACAATACATTAGCAATTGATATCAAACATGTAATAACTCAAGAAAAAATACACAAAATTTGGAATAAAATTATTTTATTATTCTCTCCTCTGGTTACAGACTCGACTCCGTCCCGCGCACTCAGCTGCAGGGGTCCATGTACTCAGCTACAGACAACTAGGCCTCTGCGCACTTAGCTGCAAAGCCTTCTCCTACACTATGACTCAAGACACACTTCGCACTTCGACTTAATCTCTAAGACCTTTCATGCCCATCTTTACAACTTAGAGCCTAGATCTATTTATACAATCCCATGGTTCGCAGACCATGGGTAGGCCAACATTACATTCAAAACTAGGGCAGATAACCCTATGACTCTAACATACATTTCACGCCTGCAATTCGCAGAGCTTTACAACAATATCAACTCAAAACTTGGGCTTTGAGCCCCAAAACACCCTGTGGGGGGATTCCATGCCCAACAACAAACCCAACCGAGAAAAACAAAGTAGAAAACTCATTGTATCAAGTCCTCCTAGCATATTGAGAGTAGTATTTCCTAAAACAAGTAAATGCAGGGTTTTGAACATATTTGCATGAAGAGATTTATTTATGAAATCTTGGACCTGACAAAAAACTAGAAACCTATGAAAAACATTATTTTTACTCTTTTTTCATGGCTGAATCCTACCATTCTTAAAAAAATATGTATCCTTCTTCCATTAGAGACCCTCTTTGATGAGGAATTCACCTATGTCCCCTTCCCTCTATATGTGCTGAAAAGATAAATATTGAAATTTTTTCTTCATGCATGTTATCACGAGGGCTTCACTCAATGAACCTCTGACATATCACGTGCATTCAAGGCATACTAAACAATACCCCTAATTTGAATACATATTGGGAATTACCTCTAAAAATCACATTACTTAACCCCCTACCAATACGAACCAATACACCTTCCCAATTAAAAAAACCCTTACTTTCACTAGATATTGTAGGTAATCATTTTTTCATTGACATTTTTTATACCCTTTTATATTTTTTCATTAAATTTGAGCTTCATTTTTTATACCCGACAATATAAAAAACCCTTTTCCCCCTAATATATCTCAATATATTATATCACTTTTTCTTCAATATATATCCCCCAGTATGAATGCATGTTGTATGGTATTTCTCCCCCAGTGAAACCCCTGTGCCTGTTATCTTGTCCTTCTAGTAAGATAAATTTAATGCCTTCAAGTTTTTGTAGCCTAATAACCAATTAATTATGCATTTAGAGTCAACACAAACTTGTAAACTAACTTGATTTTGGTAGGAAGCAAAATATAATACCATAAAAATTCTTATTTGACATGTTATTTTTAGCGAAAAAGGTCCCGAAATGTGTATTTTTTAATCATATCTATATGCAAAATGTGTGATTTTTTTTCAAGTATTTTTTTTTTTTTTTTAGTGACAATTATTTTATGTGTATTGATTTTTTTTTTTTGTTTGTAAGCTTGGCAGGACTACATCTTCATCATGTACAATATAGCACTCTGATCGGGGTGGGGAATTGAACCAGTGACTTCACATCAAGGAGTGTCTTAACATAGCACGCAATCACCATATATCCAAGACCCTGTGGACATGTGTATTGAAGTATTAATTAACAATACATAAATATATAAGAAATCCTAACTTAAAAAATGATATTATTATTATTTTTTAAATTTTGCAAAAAATTTGAAAATTTCATTACAGAAAAACATTGCAAAGAAACAAAAAACACAAACTTGAAAAACGCTTAAAAAAACAAATATTGTGAAGAAAATAAGAGAAGAAGAAGAAACTTGAAAATTAAAAAAAAAAATGTGCCATACTTAAGACATAAAAAATTTAAAGTGTCAAAAATATGCCCTTTCACCCCCCTCCCCCCCAAAGTTGATGTTGCATCAAAGGCTTTCAAAATCAAATATGAATACCACCACATTAATTTTTTTTATCCATACTTAATACATGAGAAAATTTAAAGTGTAAAAAATAAGCCGCAAAAAAAGGGGTTGATGCTGCATCAACACTTTTCGGTATTGGCTTGAAAATCATTAACTCTTCAAAAAAATTCCACACTTAATACATAAGAAATTTTAAAGTGTCAAAAATATGCTCCAAAACAAGGTCGATGCTACATCAATACTTTTTAAAACCACCATGAAAATCGTGAGTTTTTGCGACCTCTAAAAAAACTAGCACTTGATACAGTTGTTGTTAAGTTGGTAACTTTGTTTATGGTATTATTAGCAGTGAAAGATCCCCTAAAACAAGTCTCGATTTTGATGAAGTTACCATGGGAGAATCAAGCTCGATAATATGTAAGGAAGAACCTAGGAGCTATGTCAAAATACTTAAAGGCCTATCAAGAAAGCATCAGTAGTAAATATAGAGAAAACCATAAAAGAAATAATTAGAAGAACAATGGAATAAGAAAGCAACATAAGACCAAAATTGCTCAAGTAAGTAGACAAAGACACTCCACATCTAGGCATTCTATGGATACTACTTTTCATGCAATATATTTGGCCATACGTCAATAGGTTATAGATATTATGCAAGGAATGAGAATATGTTGAATAAAATCAATAAGATCATATACAATATCAGAGAAGAATATATAAGCAACAACTCTAGATGTTATGATAAGAGTGCCATTGAAATCACAAATCTTTTTCCCCCTAATTAAATCATGTTGAATTCTACAAATGTAACAATTTTGGGCACAAGGAAAAATATTATAGAAGTAAGTTGTTAGGGCTTTTAAAGTAAACCAAACAGAAATAACTTACTCAAATCAGAAAGAAGAAATCAGAAGCAAATGTTAGATTTAACAAAATCAAAGCACAAAGATATGGAAAAGAAAGCAGACTAAATAGGAGGAATGTGGACTAGCTCTATGTGCACATGACAAAGATAACTTATGGTACGTTGATAGTGAATGTTATTATCATATGATAAAACATAAAAACAAATTTATCTATTTAAAGGAGGTCAAGGGTGACATTGTTATTCTTAGAGATGATACATCAACCAAAGTATTGAGAATAGGAAAAGTTAGCCTTGATAATGTAGAAATGGCAAGAAATTTGCTACTGCTAATGAATTCGAGCTAAAACCAAGAGACAAAAATTTCTTCTACTATTCTGCTAAAAGGAAAACACACAATAGAAACACATGCAATAACATGCATCCATAAAAACACGCGGAACACAACAATTTTACAGAGGAACCCAACTGGGAAAAACCCCTCCATTGCTTTGCATTAATTCATATGAGAAATATGGATCTATTACAATGACAACTTGACACACGAAGCACCACCTACACTGCAATACCGATCTCCTGATCACTGACCTTCTCTAACCAACACTTAGCCAAAATAAACCTCAACTCTCCTCCTATTTCCTTGTGCAATCTTAGAGGAAATTAGCTCCTAAAAATAGGAGAATTCCCTATTTCCTTGCGCAATTCATGAAGGAATTGATCACTTGATCAATACAAAACTTTGTACACTCAACTAATATACAATTAACAATTACAATGTGCCTATTCCTCCACCTCAATTAGGCAATTTGAATTCCATGCATGACTGGGACTATTTTTTATAAATTGATCAGTTAACTGAGAGATCAACGAGTTAACAACTATTAAACTGCTCAACTGAGCTCCTACTAACTCCACTAAAGACTAGAGCTCAGATAACTGAGTTTAACTAACAATAACTCCAATAGATTCCAAAGTTTTAGCAATCAAACCATGCACAACTCTACTTCTAGCCTAGAACTCAAATTTACTGATTTAACTAGGAGACAAAACCATGCCACTCTAGCTAACTGCAATACAAGTCATCCTGTTGATGTGGAAAATTGAATTTTTCCATTTGACTAAGGCACAAGTTAAATGAAGCCTTTTCTTCCTATATTTTAACATATAATAAAAGGACGAATGTTTTTGATGTTCTACTTGCTAAAGGATTAAAGCATAACATTATGAGAGTAAGTCGAATGCTTGATAGAGGACATGAAGTCACATTTAATTATAAAGGAAATAAAATAAGGAAGGAAGAAGACTTTGGAAAATTAGTGGCAAGAGAAATCAAGACTCCATAGAATGTATATGTACTGAAAGGAAGTAAAGGCAACCTTGAGAGATTGACATTAATCTCTCCTTCACATTCTCAATAAAAGGAGCAATACACAATTTTAGTCCATCACACCATGTCATCTTCACAAGGTGCATTGCAGAAGACAAATGAGTTTCTCACAGTAGTCAAACAAGGAACCAGGGCTACAATGACACATACATGCCCAACAAGGGAAATGAATCAATAAATGCAAGTAAATAAAATGTATGTATAACCATCTATGAAGCAAGAAATGGAAGGAACCATCAAGGAAATGGAAATGCAAGAACGATAGATATGAACCAACAATTGCAATATGACCAATTGAAGTGAATAATGAAGTTTAAAATAAGCACAAAGCCCAACATATTTTTATATGTGAAAGTTAATGACATAAAACACAAATGATTATAACTGCATTAACAAATTGGTGTTCACATAGGACAACAAAGATGGATAAGTTAGGGCAATCTAGAAGAGTTATAACAACATTTAGATACACTAACCACTATATATTGTAGAATTTAATATACATAACAATGAGAAATAATTATCCTAGCAGATCCTGTTGTAGCATTTTTTTGGTTTTGATAAGGTAGAGTAAAATAGTCAAAAAATAAAAAATATTTTGAAAAAATGTTAAGTTAGGATATGGACATAACAATACTGAATAAAATGTTAGTGAAAAAAGATCTTGATGATGATGTCCATATAAAAGAAAATGTTAGGTTAGATGTCCTAAAAAATAAAAACAAAAATAAAATGTTAGGTTAGAAAGAAAGAAAACAAATAAACTATAAAAGTGAGCAAGTCTAAATGCCACTACTATTGTTTCTACAAAATAATGGTTGTGCGTAGCTTGTCACAAATGCCACAACCCATTATAGTCAAGTAGTTTAATCTTGATTGTTTCATGCTTTAAATTTGATGTTATAGTTAGAGAATAAAGATCTGGCCAAACTGTTTAACCTTGGCAGATCAGTAGTTAGGTAGCGAATAATAAGGTGCTCATCAGTTTAATCTGAGCCCTTGGAGGTTATAAGGTTAGAATTAGATAGTTTGTTTTTTAAATAAAAAGAAAGGAAAAAAAGGGTTTTCTAACTTAAATGCACCCATTAAGTGAAGAAAAAATGATAGGATAAGCAAAGGGTAAGTAGAAGAAAGGTTGCAGAAGTTTGATGATTGATTGGACAAAATGTATATTTATCATGTTTTACCATATATTTCTATGTCCATGAGGCAATTACACAAAGCAAATAAAGGTCTACAATATCAATTAATCAACTTCCCATTCATCTTCATTCATCCATATATTCACTAATTTCCCCTTCCCACCTTCATACATTCATATTCATTCATTTTGCATAAAAATCCCTTTTCCTAAGGTTAAAATCCTTTTTACCTAGGAAAAGTGAAAACCCCATGTAAAATCCCTTCTTATCCAAAAAACCCACAAAAAGATGTTTCACCCTAAGTATTATGCATATATGAAAAGCAAATAACCCATAAAAAGCATTATACTTAGTATATTTCCCTTTTCCGCCTATATTTCCCCTTTTCGCATATATTTTCCCTTTTCGCTCATATTTTCATATTAACACTAACCTATAGTATTAAACCCTTAAAATGTTCCATTTTCCCGTATATATTAACTCCCTTTATTAAATAACACAAAACCTTAAGTTTTATAATAAAACTATGTATTTTCATAAAATATCGCATCGACGGATTGCAAGCTTCTCAACATGCATGAACACCCTTCACCACTGCGATATGCGATGCGCGATAGACCCAAACCCGACGTATATATATATATATATATATATCATATTTCATACCCATTTTGCATCCGCCTCCATCGCAAGTCCCGGCTAAAAGCCTTACCCTCAACCATTGCGATCTCCGATTGTGATGGGAACCCGGACTCGACGCAAATATATTTCATGTTTTATTTCCATATCACGTCTGACCCTTATCGCATTCCTTTGCAATGGGCCTTCCTCCGCTAAACCCCGATTGCGATATGCGATATGAACCCAGACCTGATATCATTAATCCGCCCGCATTCATAAAATTTCAAGTCTGCCATACCGTGTTTTGTGAAGGATTTCTTTGTTAAATCATTTTTATGATTTAAACAAAGAACCTCGCTAATCTCACTTTTAACCCATAAATAAAGCCATGTCACCATAACTAATCAATTGGGCCCCTCCGCGCTGCTCTTTCGCTTCTCCATTGTCCGATCTAAGGCATTCAAATCCAACGACCCACAACAATTTCAGGTTGGCTCTCTATACGAGCATTACTCACCCGTAAAGTGGTATTCAACTAACCTCCCTTTGCTACGTGTCATGCTCAGGTTATTTTGGGTGACCCCCTCCCAAAACTGCCCGCGCTTCATAAGCGGTGTGATGAAAACCAAAACTACCTCCCGAATAACGAAAAAATGGCCACTGTTCACTTTGCCCAATATTTGAAAAAGAAAGCCGTTTCTCCGTTTAAACGCAAAAAACGCCATTTTGCTCTCTTTTGCTTGTTTTACATAATGAAACCTCCATAAAGCCTCCGCGACCAATAAAACCATCATTTTACCTTTCGATACGCTCTGGACTTCTTCCAATATCCCTTCAACCTCTATAAAGCCGTTGAAGACCTTCTCTGTCACCTAGGTTTTCTTAACAATTTCTGTGTTTTATAGGTAAAGACTTCTGTTCCTCGCTTACAAAGAAAAAGCTTGCATATAGTTTGAAGACAAATCTAAAGGGATTTACTGTTGAAAAACACAATAAAAACCTGAAATGCATAGTAAAGGAAAAGAGGAACACAACAAAGGTTAATCAACGGGGTCAAATGACTTTTACAGAGTTTAAAGAGTATCAGATGAAAGATCAAATAAAGAAATCAACTAAGCGTAAAGGATACAAACAATCAAGCAACTTAAAGGTGCAAAATATCAAACAACAAAGCCAACACAACCTGAATAAAAGGGACAAAAAGAAGCAGTTCAATAGCTGCCCCTATCTTCTTGCATGAAGATCTTTCCTTTCCTAGAATAAATCTTAATCAGTTTTAGGATATTTCCTCAGTTTCATTATTGTATAAATAACTCTCTTCTCGAGATGTTATGAGTTCGAAATTCAAGATTCATAGTTCATTGCTTGTTAAGTTGTGACTATTTATTATACTTTGAACCTGGAAGCCACCTTTGAAGGAAGCCTTTTGTAGACACTTGATGTACTTAGTCTTTCTGGAACCTTAATACAAAGCAAAGGATTTTGAATTTGGTTTTACACAGTTTGTGTTATCCTGTAAGTTTTTCCAGTTATCAATCATTATGTTTTTTTTCTTCATATGCTTATGACTTATAGAGATATCTAGGTAGGAATAATTGTGTCTCAATTTACTCCTATAAGCTCCTGAAGTGATCATCTATTAAGAGAATGGATTAATGAACTGTCTGTTTAGCTAATCCCCTCTAATCAATAAATCATCATCATCTTGTGTAAGCTTAAGTATATCACCTTGAACCTTTGGAATGTAGTTTAGAAGGTTTTCCTACTTATGATTGTTCTATTTTACAGTCTGGAAACTGTGATAATCATATTAGTTGCTCTCTTCTTCTCACCACTATTTTTGATCTATATCACTGTGTAAAGCTTTATAGCAGCCCTTTGCTGAGATATTAATATAACCCAAAGGATTAATTACTTCAATTCTACATCTGTCTTCATTCATTGGTCTTCCAAAACTAAAACCAAAAACCCCAAAACAATTATTTTAGATGCTCTGGCATTGGAAGCTAACCTACTACTATCTCAAAGGTACAACATTAGATTGGCGCCGTTGTTGGGGATTCGAATTTCTTTTAAGTTTCCCTTGGGACAAAGATATTCATTCATTCTATTCCTTTAAAGGTGATTAAAGGGTTTAGAAATGTTAAAATCATTCACCTAGGCGACTCCACACTCCTAAGCTGGCACCTTTTAAACATACCAGATCTCGTTTAGAAGCTGACATAGTTAGTCCTCTGTCAGATCCTGAAAGGCTTATGAGAAAAACTAGTTCTACAAGGGGACACCAACCATCTTCTTCTTCCTCTTCAGTACTACAGTCTGAAGAACTAGAATCATTTGACCCCTATAGTAATATCCCATTTGATCCTGATTACTCCCATTTATCACCTAGGGTTGCTGAACTTCTAGATAAAGGAGTTGATTTTAAGTCAACCTACCTTATTCATTCATTATAATCTCATCCAATACCCACACTACCACCAGGATCACTTAAAACTGAATCTGATTTGGGTGTTAATCTACCAGAATATAAACCCACAGATTTCATATCCCCTACCACCTATCATTTTCCTTCCATTTTTGACCGACCTGAAGTTTCTTCTTCTGAATAACTTGAGGAGACCTTCTCAATATATTCCAATCCTCTCTTTGAAACAACATAAGGTATTCCTTTACAGGTCCCAAAGTTAGTTTTTTTTTTTTTTTTTTTTTTTTTTTTTTTTTTTTTTTTTTTTTTTTTTTTTTTTTTTTTTTTCGGAGAAAAATTCAAAACTTTTTATTATAGACATAAAAAGGATTACATTTTCAAGTAAAGCACGTGGAAAGCTGTCTAGGACCATCGGAATACTGGAGAGACCAGAGGTCAAAACATAACGGAAAAAAGCCCATGTCAAGACTGCACATGAGCGCAGATCGTTTGGACCGATACAATCTCATGAGGAGAGACTGTTAACTATAAAGACACATAGAAATAGAGCACGAATACTCCAAAACAAAGACTGTAAACAAGATACATAATAGATCTGGTGAGGCCACCTCCAGAAGAGGTAAACAACCTCAAACAAAAAGTAATATGCACTGTCGACATATATTAAACCTGTGTTATAAAACATAAAGTTTTAAAACTGCCACTGTCATGATGAGGGAAATAAGTTAAAAAACTAGGATCCGCCATAAAAAAAAGCCAGTTTTGGGAAAACCGACAGCTGGAAAGTCGGAAAGAAAAGTGCTCGAGAGAGAAAAAGCAGGGGATATATAGTGCCATGATAAAATACTCCACGCCCCTGGAAACCTGAAGGACCAAAAAAAACCTGTTATGTGTAATGATCGAACGGAGGCTGTTGCGAGATGTCCGACTGCCCCTGTCTTAATTCTTCGATGGTCTAGCTGCCCAAATTTTACTGTAGGCCAGCTTTAGAAAGCTGGTCTGCTGAAGTGTTTTTGTCCCTGTAAATATGGCATAGAGAGAAATTTAGAAAGCGGTATTTTAGAGACATAATTTCATCAAGAATAGTCTTCAATATCTGGTTTTGGCACACAGCATTTCCATTGACCCATTTGATAACATTCAAAGAATCTCCAAAGATTTGTATTGACAGAATATTCCTTTGAATTGAACAGCACATGAGGAGGCGTAAGGCAGAAAGCTCGGCAAAGTTGTTTGAACCCTGACCCAAACCCACAGAAGCCCGGATAGAATGATCTCTGTTGAGGTGAATGCAAATGCCAGCACCCGCTCGGTCCAGTTGAGAAGCCCCATCGAAAAAAGCCCAGGGTATGTCTTCATTTATACTAAGGGTAGAATCACGATTTTTGTCCTTTTTTGGTTCTGGAGGAGGAATAGAGGAATAGATGGCCGCACTATTTGAAGCAACTGATAATGGAGGAATTTCAAGGTCCTGAAATAAGCTTTTGTTTCTAGCAAGCCACACTCCCCAGAAAAAAATAGGAGGAAGATTTCTAAGGTTTCCATCAGGGTAACTATTCCACCAGGATCTCCATGCCTCATCCATCTGAACATGATCCCACTGGGCTCTTAAATTTAGCAAGGCATTTAGGTCCCCCCAAATCTTTAAAGAGATAGGGCAAGAAAAAAACAGGTGTTTTATATACTCCTCATCCGATTTGCAGAGAGGGCATCTCCCAGGGCCAATGAAAAATCTGGATTGGAGCATATCCCAAGTAGGAATTTTCCTCTTCAGAATACACCATAAAAAGATCCTTGCTTTCAGTGGGCATTTTAACTTCCACAGATTTTTCGACCACCACTCCGGGGCAGCCCATCCTTTCTGATTCATAAGGAAATTGTAATCATCTTTAGGAGAGTAAACTCCCGTTTTCCCTTGGGCCCAAATCAAGACATCCTGTTCGTTTTTAAACCTGACATTTGTGCGCTTGAGTTCTTCTATATAAGAGGCCCATTCAATATGCCATCTGATGTTGAGTCCAAGATCGTCAGCATTTTTCCAATTTTGACCCCAGATAGAATAAGGGCCTATTTTCTCCACCTGGTTTAGAGAGTATATACCTTTGCTGCCCAAATGTCTCAAGAGACCAGGAGATAACGCATATGATGCATTACACCCCACCCAAGGGTCTCTACCAATTCTAACACTTTGCCCATCGCCCACTTTCCAAGCCAGGCCTTTTTCGATCACGGGGAAAGCCGCCACCATTGCCTTCCAAATGACAGAGGAATGTTTCGATTGTTTGTCCAGATTTCGAATCCAGTCTTCCAGAGGAGCTGGATCAATATACTTACGTTTTATCACCCTTGTCCAGAGATTCTCCATCGTGATAAGCCTCCAACCTGACTTAGCAGCCAATTAAAGGCTGAATTCAGGGAGTCGCTTAAGTCCCCATCCTCCCCACTCCTTTGGCCTAGCTATCTTGTCCCAAGCCACCCAAGGGAGAACCGATTTTTCACTTGTACCTGCCCACAGGAAACTACAGCATATTCTTCTAATTTCTTCCATAATTCCTTTAGGAATCCATGTGAGAGCAGCCCAATAAACCATAATAGCCATTAAGACAGATTTTATCAGTGTCAGTCTTCCCGCTCTAGACAGCCATTTGAATCTCCAGTGGGAGATTCTGGCTTCTAGCTTTGCTATTAGCCAGTTCCAATCTGCTTTTTTATATGAATCCGGCTTTAACCAGAAACCCAAATATTTAATAGGAGACTCCAAAGGTTGCATCTGATATGGGAAAAGATTTGATATTCTTGTACATTCTCTCCTATTGAAACCGGATACACAGACTTGAGATTTACATGAGTTTATTTGCATACCTGTGGCTTTCATAAAAAGATCGAAAATGCTTTTATATTCCTTCATCTCGGATATTCTTCCATTTGTGAAAATCAGAATGTCATCAACAAAGAGAAAGTGAGAGATAAACAGATTTAAAGCAACCTCAATACCTTTAATCTTGTCAGTCCTTTTGGCTTTGTGGATCAATCTGCTTAATCCCTCCGCCACCAGTAGAAAAAGGAGGGGAGAAAGGGGGCAGCCTTGACGAAGACCTCTTTGAATTTTGAAAAATGGGGAAGCAGCACCATTGATCAGAACAACAAAACTAACATTGGAAATGCATCCCATAATCCAGCTGACAAAAGAGTAATTGAACCCCAAATGAGTGAGCAGCAATCGGAGGTAAACCCAATTGATACGATCATATGCCTTTGAAAGATCAATTTTAAGGATCGACCCTTTCAACTTCTTCTGTTTGATGCTGTGAAAAACTTCTTGGGCTACCCCGATGGCCTCATGAATTTGTCGCCCTTCCAAAAATCCAAACTGTTCACTAGAGATATTTTTGGACAGAATGGGAACAAGTCTGGAAGCTATCACTTTTGCAATTATTTTATAAATGCAATTACATAGTGATATAGGCCTGAAATCTTCGAAGGTCTCCGGTTCATCTTTCTTTGGAATGAGTGTGATGAAGGTCGAATTAAACGGTCTATACACTTCTCCCTTTAATCTGGATTCTTCCACAACATCAGTGACTTCTGATCCTATCAGATCAAAAAAATGAAGGAAAAGTTCCACATTCCACCCGTTAGGACCCGGGCTTTTATCCTTACCCATATTCTTCATAGCAGACTCAACTTCTTCCTTTGTTACAGGGGCGGACAACTCCTCAGCTTCATCTTCCTCACAAAAGCTCGGGAAACACTGAGCCGTCTGCATAACTTCACCTATGGTAGCTTCCCCAGGATCTGAGAAAAGACTCTGGAAATGCCGCTGTCCCAACACCGAGAGATCTGAGAATGTTTTTACCGTCCTACCTTCCTCATCTTTGAGGCTCCATATGGTGTTTGCAGCTTTTCTACCTTTTGCGTAATTGTGGAAAAAGCTTGTATTTTCATCTCCTGATTTTAGCCAGATGGCCCTGCTTTTGAGTCTCCATTCTTCTTCCTTTTCCAAGAGAATTTGGTTTTGTAATTTTTCCAGGGTTAGGATCCGATCCTTTGAGGCCTGAGTAGAGTAACCATCAGTCTCCACACTTTCCAAATCCTTCAACTCTTCCTTGATTTTTCTCAGATCTTCTTGTTGATTCTTCTGCCTTTCTCTTGCCCATGAGACAGTTGCTTTTTTTAGTCTCTTCAAGTTTTCCATGAAAAGGAAACTCTTATTCTTATTTGCATTGTAGACCGGGTGGATCCATGTAGATTTGAAAAGGATATCGAAAGATGGATCATGGAGCCAAGAAGAGTTGAATTTAAAAGGGGCAGGAGGTTTAGGAGGCGGAGAGGAGAGGTCCAAAAATATAGGAAAATGGTCGGAGTTCCCAACCTCCTCAACCCATTGACGAAAGAGTGGAACTTTTTGAATAAGGCCCTAAGAAATAAGGAAACGGTCCAATCTTTTAGCAATCCTGTCCTCCCCGTATCGCCTATTCCTCCAAGTAGGCTTTAACTTGATCGGGGAAGGATCAATAAATTTAGAGTCTAGTAATGCCTGAGAAAAGAAATCCGTCAGAGGATCCTCCCTGGCCGAGGGGCCCCATGCTTCCGCTTTGCCCAGAGAAAAGTTTAAATCACCACCCAACACCATCAAGGGAGATTTCATACAAGGTTTTGCAAGCAGATCTGACCAGAACTGTTCCCTACCTTGGCATGGCCCATAAATATTTACAATGAGAAAGGTAAAAGGAAAGTCTGGTGAGGAGATTTCCATGCCCACAGCTTGTTTCAGCCCCCAACAATTAGAACATTTTATTCTTCCCATTTTATATCCAATGGCGATACCTCCCGAATGGCCTGATGAATCAATGGCAAAAAAGGTCCAACCAGGAAGTAAAGAGGTTAACATCGATTCCACCTCCTGCCCTTTTCCCAAAGTTTCTTGAAGAAATAGGATGTCGGGATTTGAATTTGAGATCCAATCTTTTAGAGCCAGTTTTCTAGGCTTACTGGCCAAACCCCTACAATTCCAGGAGGATATGATCATTTTTTAACATGGTCATGGGGCTGCACTGCTCTAAGAACCCCAGGAATAGAAAATTGTTTCCCGTCTGCCACATCCAACTTTGCTTTTAGTTTTGCTTTTGAGAGATTTGAAATCCGACCCCTTTTGCCTCTAGACATACCTAGGGAGGACAACTGACCGAGACCTCCATAAGCTTCAGTTTGCTCAGTCTTATGCCCCATAGATCTAAGATTGTAAGGACACGGGGGAGTTTGAACAGGGGAGATAAGAGGTGGCTAGTGCATTTCACAGGTAAGGTCAGGAGGAGACGGAATCTCAGGAGGAGATTCCCAAATAGTGAGAGGATCGGTTGACATAGCATCATGAGTCTTTGATTCCAGAACAGGGATTTGAAAAGAAACGGAGACATTTACATCTTCAAAACTTTGTGATTTTGAAAAGGAAGGATTTTCGATCTTACCCGAAACCTCCTCAACAGGTGTGGGTTGATCATTCAGCGGTTGTTGTTCTCCTTCTGCCCCGGCGCCATCACACGAAAAGACCCCAACAGGTGCCTCCATATTCTCTCGAGGACCTTCAGCAGATACCCCTTCTCGAAAATCCCCAGCTACCAGCCCCTCTTCTGACTATTTCGGCGGATTCTCCTTCTCGGGCACCGCCTGGGAATGAGGAATTTGAGGATCTTTGTAAACAGTTGTCCTTCTGAAACGCCGCCGTCTCCTGAGCAAAGGGCATTTCTTTGCAAGATGCCCATATTCGTGGCAAATATGGCATCGAAACGGAAGATGTTCATAATCTAAAAATTGCTCGAAGATATATTGTTTATACTGTAAAGTAATTGATTTTCGCAGACCTTGGCTCAGGTCGATGTTTGCCAGGATGCGCGCCGTCGCCTTTATCTTTGTTTCCTTGAACGACAAATCAGCCTCCAAGAAAGTTCCCAACCTGTTCCCGATTGATTTGAAAACGGCCTCCGTCCACAGAAAGATCGGGAGACCCGGCGCCCTCACCCAAACTGGGAAGACTTCAGTGCTCTCCTTTAAGGCGTCAAAGAGGGGGGTCCAGCGTTTCATCAGGACTGGAATTTGCCCCATGAACCAGTTTTTTCCCAAAACCCAATCGGCAGCTTCTTTTTCTTCAAAGCGAAACGTAAACCAACCCTTTACAAGGCATTGGGCTTCAAACCGAAGGGGATTTGTGTTGATGAAATGTTCCTCCCCCCAAGATTGAAGATCGGCTGGAGAAAGTTTCTTCCCCCGAACCCGACCGACAATTGTACAGTCAGCAACCTCCAGGGTTTCATCGATCATAACTTCCATGCCCAAAACAAGGTTTCCCCCTGATTCCAACGACCCAATAGCCCTTTGAGGTTTTCTTTTCCCTCCTTTTCTTCTTAGAACTTCCTCCTGTGACCTGTTTTCCACCGGGGAATCCGACCCAACTAAATCTTCCTGGGGAGAGTCTTCTGTGTGATCATCCAGCAGGATGGAATGACGAAGAGTTGAGGAACCACCGACATTGAAATCCTTAGGAAAAAGTTCCCTAGAGGGAAGCTCTCGATCTCCCGGGGATCTTTCTGCATATCCATGTCTCCCTTCGCATCCCTGATGGGGCGTGTCTTCAGACGGACGCTGGTCTCTTTGCAAAGAAACCCTTGAGAGTTGAGGAAAAACACCTGTGGGTTTCTCTTTTCCGACACCCAGAGAGCGGCCCAACGCTTCGGTGCTTCCCAAACCAATAGATGGGAGGCTCCAACTAACCACGGCTTTCCCTTTGTTTTGCAAAGGAGGACCACCTGTTAAAAACCCTTCCGCCTCGAAATTTCCTGTAGTTCTTTCTTGTGCCTCCTGATTTGAGGCCGGGACATTTCCAGGAGCAAAACCCCCACCTTGATTCAGGAATGAGGGTAAATCCGACAAGGGTGGACAGGTCGAATCCGAAATTTTTTGACAGCCAAAGAACAGTTCAACGTTTTTTACCGAAGGATCTTTGCCCCACATGGACAAAATGTCCTCCAAAGCCGGGTCTATTTCCACCAGCTCTTCCGAGTTAACCATGGTTGAAAAGAACACCTAGATGGGAAGCCGACAACTGTGACAGCAGACAGGTAACCGATGCCCGCAAAAACACGAAAAACGTGACCCGGAAAAAACAAATCACTGTGGTAGCACCCCAAGACCGCCGCGACAGAGAAAAGAAAAATGGTAAAAACCCTTCACACTTCCGTTGACCCGCCTTTAGAGCTTCCAGCTGTCCGTTGTAAACCGGGAAAGGAAAACCCGCCACTGTAAAACTGCCCCTGTACCACTGTAACACTGATGATGACGATTAACCGCGACCTGAGCGGGGGATTATCCAAAAACTGTGCCAAACCCTAGCCATTCCCATTGTTCCTTCCTTCCCAAAGTTAGTTCTTAAGACTCCTTTGAAGTCTTTTAGGAGATTTCCTCATCCTTTACCTCCAACTAGTTCATCAACCTCTGAATCACCATCCTCTTCCTCTACTTCTTCTTCTTCTTCTACATCCACACAAACACCACATACTCCACCTGGACAACCTCATATACCTGATACACCACCTGCTGTCATGGCTTTTTGACCTATCGTATAGGCTAGATATGCCAGCTTAGTCTTACCTAATAACCTTGATGCATTCCCAACTGGATACTTAAAATACCTTCGCAAGTACAATGGAGAAATTGGTCCCTCAGCTGAGGACCATCTTCAAGCTTTCCTAGACTTTACAGATAACATGAATATTGAACAAGAAAACGTTTATATGAGATTGTTTGTACAGTCACTTCAAGGAAATGTGAGGATTTGGTTTAGGTAGTTAACGACAACTTCCATTAGAAATTGGGAAGAGCTTATAACCATATTTAAAAATCAATGGGGTGTGAAAAAGGATCCTCTTTACTTCCTCACAAAATTTGAAGAGCTTAAAAGGAACTTCGGTGAACCAATATCAGATTCTATCAAAAGATTTAATAAACTGTATCACAAAATGCCTGCTGATTGTAAGCCCCTTGTAGCAGTAACTAAGTCTAGATTTTCTAAAGCTTTTGATGATGACTTTGCTGTTATGCTACGAGAGACAACTTCAAGAACCCTCGAATATATGCAAACAAACGCTATAGAAGTAGAAGCAAATAGGGCAGCCTCAACTTATTTAAAACTTAAAGAAGAAAATGCCCAAAGAAAACTCAAATCTGTTCAAGAAACCTCTAGTTCCTCTAAGACTAAATCAAAAGATTCAAAAATAGATGAAATAAAATCTCTTCTTAGAAACCTATCAAATAGGACTTCAAATAATGAGACCCAACCTAGGACAATACAACAAACAGTTACTAGACCTGAAAACCAAAATCAAGGTCAATATAAAAGAAATCCACCACTACAAATTCTTCAGAGACCTAGCAATGATCAACAGGTTCCGACTCCTCTATTGATAGATGACCAACAACCTGATGATAATATTATGAAAATTACTGAAGATATTAATAGTATGGATTCTTCTCCTAATCAAACATCCATCATTCCTCTCTCATAACAAAGTCAGGTTCAAGAAGATCAGGAAGCTTCTCAAGTCTCTAAATATCATGATTTCTCTAAATTTTTAAGTGCAGAATTAAATAAGAGGTATGATATTAGGCCTAGACCTGGTCTTGGGAGACCTTCAAAGGAAAATCCAGTAATTAAACCATGTACCAAAACTGCTGAAGCTCAAACAACTCTTATTAAGCCCTTAGATCAGTCAAATGATATTACCTAAATTGGTAAAAACATTTTGACTACATTTAATGTTGAAAAAAATTAGAGAGGGTTAAGATCCCAATTCCACTGTCAAAACTTTCTAAAAACCCTGGTTACAAAAGCCAAGTCACTAAATGGATACAAAATACCTCAGTTGATGATAAAGGTGATGTCATAAGTCTAAAAGATGAAAAACCAACAATAGTTTTTGGCCCTAGTTTAGACATGATAGATGAGATAGTACCTCCTTTCTATGTAACTCTTAAAACAAATGATTCCATGTTGTATAATTGTATTCTTGATTCAGGAGCATCACAAAACCTTATGCCAAAATCTATCATGAACTATTTGAAACTTGACATAACTAGATCCTACAATGACCTGTACACATTTGATTCTAAAAAGGTGCCCTGTTTGGGATTGATCAAAGATCTAGTGGTTACCCTTGCTCAAATTCCAGCGAAAAGTGTAGTACTTGATATTGTTGTCACAGATATCCCTCCCAAGTTTGGAATGCTCCTTTCTAGGTCTTGCCGTGCCAAATTAGGGGGCTATAGATGGATATGTCATATGCTACTATTCCTGTTTATGGAGGAAAGAACTTAAGATTATATAGAGAGGTAAGATTTGTACATACTGTTTGTAAGACTGACAAGCCAAGGAACCATCCAATTTATGTAATAGATCAAGACTTTGGTTGTTTTCAACTCACTTCAAACCAACATAAAACTCAAGTCAAAATTGAAGAGGTAGTTGAAAATCCTGAACCAAACTAAACTGATATTTGGAAATTTTTCTTTGATGGCTCTTGCATGAAAGATGGGGCAGGAGCTGGAGTAGTTTTAATTTCACCTGAAAAAGAAAATATAACCCAATCATGTAAATTAGACTTTGAAGCTACAAATAATGTGGCTGAATAGGAAGCTTTCCTTTTAGGATTGTAATTAGCCAAAAGCTTAAAAGTTCAAAACTTAAGTGTTTTTACTGATTCAAAACTTATTGTTAAGCAAGTAAGAAATGCTTGCCAGACCAAGCACCGTAGACTTAGGTCCTACCGAAATGAAGTATGGGATTCAGTTGAAAACTTCTTTGATGCTTTTAATTTGATTCATATTCCCAGAGATCTAAATATTCATGCAGATGCCTTAGCTGTCTGTGCTAGCTCTTTTAAAATTCCTGACCATACTGATGTACTCTATCAGATACAAGTCAAATATAGGCCATCTATCCTAGATAATCTGAAACATTGGCAAATATTTGAAGATGATGAACATTTGAAATCATTTCTACAGGTAATAGATGATTTTTCATTTCTATAAATTGATGAAGATCGAACTGAAATAAATGGAAATGCAGATGGAAATGATACTTCAGATTTTAAAACCCAAATCACTAATCATGACATTATTCAATTATCTAATAATTTTATTCCAAAAGGACTCATTCCTTTAGAAAAATTGTTTGATCAAAATGATGTCCTCTGAAACCCTCAATCCATTTCTTCAAAACATGACATAGAAGAGATTAACATTGGAACTAATGAAGTTATCAAAAACATCAAAATACGTACATCTCTAGACCCTGATATCAAAGCTCAATATCTTAAGTTACTGCAAAATTATAAGGATGTTTTTGCTTGGACTTATGCTGATCTAAAGACCTATGATACTTCATTAATACAACAAGCAAAACCTTATCAATAGAAACTTAGAAGGATAAATCCATCCCTTCTACCAACTGTAGAAAGGGAGATTAACAAAATGCTAGATGCTCATATCCTCATCCCTCTTAGATATTCTAATTGGGTTGCAAACCTAGTTCCCGTTAGAAAGAAAAATGGAGAAATGAGACTCTGTGTGGATTTTAGAAATTTGAATAAGGCATCATTAAAAGATAATTATCCTTTGCCCAAAATGGATCAGTTACTTCAAATGGTTTCAAGAGCACAAAGACTTTCTATGCTTGATGGTTTTTCAGGTTACAATTAGGTGAATGTTGATACAGCAGACAGAGAGAAGACAACCTTTAATACACCCTGGGGTACATTCATGTATGCTAGGATGCCATTGGGCTTAACCAATGCTGGAGCAACATTTCAGAGAGCTATGGACATAGCTTTTATGGGTCAGGTAAATAAATTTGTGGTTATTTATCTTGATCACATAACTGTTTTTATAAATCTGATCAGAAACATCTAAAGCACTTGATGAAGGTTTTTGACAGCTGTAGAAAATTTGGAATATTATTGAACCCTAAGAAGTCCTTGTCTGCTGTCAAAGAAGGAAAATTGTTGGGCCATATAATTTCAAAGGAGGGAGTAGTAATTGATCCCAAATGAGTATCTGCCATTGAAACATTGACCTTACCTAGAAACAAGAAGGAGATTCAAGCTTTTCTAGGCAAGATTAATTTTCTAAGGAGGTTTATTCCAACTTATGCAGAGATTGTAAAAGATATAGCTGACATGCTCTGAAAGGACCATGAATTCAAATGGACTCCCTCTTCTAGGCATGCATTTGAACAAATAAAAAAGGCTATCTCTGAAGCTCCCACCTTAGCCAACTTTGATTATACTAAGCCATTTAGTATTTTCTCTTTTGCCTTTGAAACAACCCTTGCTGCTGTTCTATTACAAAAAAATGAAGATTCCCATGACCAACCCATAGCCTTTTTCAGCAAGCCTATGCCCTCATTTAGAAGCATGACGTCATTGAGAAGCAAGCCTATGCCCTCATCATTGAGAAGCAAGTCTATGCCCTCATTTAAGCCCTAAAATCATTCAGGATGTATGCCTTACATTCACCTATTACTGCTTATGTTCCTAATAGTGCTGTGAAAATTGTCCTAACCCAACCAGACACTGATGGGAAAAGAGTTAGATGGATCACTCAAATTATGGAGTTTGATCTAACTATCAAGACTACCAAGCTAGTAAAAGGTCAAATATTAGCCAAGCTTCTAGCTGAATCCAACTGCAAAGTACTTGGAATCAATTCTGTTTTAAAAATACAAGGGAAGAATACACAAGAACCTTCTGTCCTTACAGAAGGGAACAATCCACAAGAACCTTCCCTTCATCCTAAAGGGGAGAATCCACAAGAACCTTCCTTTCATGCAGAAGGGGAGAATCCACAAGAACCTCGACCTTCAGAGCAAATCAATCCTATACACATTGATGAAAAATTCGTGTTGTCGAACTGGTATCAAGATATTGTAAATTTCTTGATTCATTTTGAGTGCCCAGCATCATTCTCCGAAACCTAGTGTAAAACCCTTAAGTTAAAATCGGTCAAGTACTCCATTGTAAATGCAAATTCATACTAGAAAGATCCACTGAATATTTTGTTATTATGTTTAACAGAATCAGAAACTGAAGGAATCATTGATCAATTTCATACATGATTTTGTGGGGGACATTATGCTTGGAGAGCAACAACATACAAGATTCTGAGGGGAGGATTTTATTGGCCCACATTGCTCTTACAAGTAGGGGCGAAGGTTAGAGGTTGTGTTCCTTATCAAATGCTTTATGGTAAACAAAAATTAGCAGCTCTTCCACTTGTTCCATCAATATTTTCAACACATTTTTCTCAATGGGGATTAGGTTTTGTTGGAGAGATTCACCCCACTTCAAGTAATCAACATAGATGGATCCTCACTGTAGCAGACTACTTTATTAAATGGGTGGAAGAAATTCCAGTTAGAAATGCTACTGATTCAGTAGTAATTAAGTTTATTGAGGAGAATATCTTATCTAGATTTGGTTGCCCAACTCAAATTATCACTGATAATGCATCAGTTTTTTCTAATGTTAAAATGATTGGCTTTTGCCAAAAATATCAAATTCTGTTAGATCATTCAACTCCATACTATCCTCATGGTAATGGCCTTGTAGAGTCATCAAACAGAAGTTTGGTAAAGGTAATAAAAAAGACTCTAGCTGATCGTAAAAAGAGCTGGGATTCACAAAACAGAATTACTCTGAAGAGATCAACTGGAAAATCTCCATTTCAGTTAGTCTATGGGAAATATGCAATTTTCCCTACCAATTTGGCCTTCCATGTTTTAAAATTCATGCAAGATTCAACATATGAACCTGATGATTTTTCAAGAAGAATAAATCAGATTATTGAACTTAATGAGAACAGAGATGAAGTTCAATACAAATTGAATAAATATCAGAATAAGATGAAGGCCCTGTTTGACAGAAGAGCCAGCGAAAGGGGCTTTAAGGAAGGTGATCTACTTCTACGATGGGATGCCAGGAGAGAAGAGAAAGGAAAGCATGACAAATTTGACAATCTATGGTTTGGACCTTTAGAAATTGCTGAAGTGAAGGGTAACAACACTTTTGTGCTGTAGAATCTTGAGGGGCTATATTCCACTTATCCTATAAATGGAAGGTTTCTCAAACATTACATTCAGTACTAAGAAGTTGAAATAGTTTTCATTGTAAATACTCCGGTTTTCTTTTACCTTTCAAGATGTCAGAGTGATTTTTCTTACAGTAAGGACTCCATAGCTCGAGGAAAAGGTACATGGATCTGCAGGTTCTTTGCATTATACAGGAGAAAGCAGTCCCCAGTTGGAGCCAATGTTGTAGCATTTTTTTGGTTTTGATAAGGTAGAGTAAAATAGTCAAAAAATAAAAAATATTTTGAAAAAAATGTTAAGTTAGGATATGGACATAAAAATATTGAGTAAAATGTTAGTGAAAAAAGATCTTGATGATGATGTCCATATCAAAGAAAATGTTAGGTTAGATGTCCTAAAAAATAAAGACAAGAAGAAAATGTTAGGTTAGAAAGAAAGAAAACAAATAAAATCTGAAAGTGAGCAAGTCTAAATGCCACTACTATTGTTTCTGCAAAATAATGGTTGTGTGTAGCTTGTCATAAATGCCACAACCCATGACAGTCAAATAGTTTAATTTTGATTGTTTCATGCTTTAAATTTGATGTTATAGTTAGAGAATAAAGATCTGGCCAAACTGTTTAATCTTGGCAGATTAGTAGTTAGGTAGAGAATAATAAGGTGCTCATCAGTTTAATATAAGCCCTTGGAGGTTATAAGGTTATAATTAGATAGTTTGTTTTTAAAATAAAAAGAAAGGAAAAAAGGGTTTGCTAGCTTAAATGCACCCATTAAGTGAAGAAAAAATGATAGGATAAACAAAGGGTAAGAAGTAGAAGAAAGGTTGCAGAATTTTGATGATTGATTGGACAAAATGTACATTTATCATGTTTTACCATATGTTTCTATGTCCATAAGGCAATTACACAAAGCAAATAAAGGTTTGCAAGATCAATTAATTAACTTCCCATTCATCTCCATTCATCCCTATATTCACTAATTTCCCCTTCCCACCTTCATACATTCATATTCATTCATTTTGCATAAAAATCCCTTTTCCTAAGGTTAAAATCCTTTTTACCTAGGAAAAGTGAAAACCCCATGTAAAATCCCATTTTACCCAAAAAAACCCACATAAAGATGGTTTACTCTAAGTATTATGCATATATGAAAAGCAAATCACTCATAAAAAGCATTATACTTAGTATATTTCCCTTTTTCGCCTATATTTCCCATTTTCGCGTATATTTTCCCTTTCCACTCATATTTTCATATTAACACTAACCTATAGTATTAAACCCCTAAAAAGTTCCCTTTTCCCGTATATATTAAATCCCTTTATTAAATAACCCAAAACCTTAAGTTTTATAATAAAACTATGTATTTTCATAAAATATCGCATCGGCGGATCGCAAGCTTCTCAAGGTGCATGTACACCCTCCACCATTGCGATATGCGATGCACAATAGACCCGGACCCGACGCATATATATATCATATTTCATACCCATTTCGCATCCGCCTCCATCGCAAGTCTCGTCTAAAAGCCTTACCCTCTGCCATTGCGATCTCCGAATGCGATGGGAACTCAGACCTGACGCAAATATATTTCATGTTTTATTTCCGTATTGCGTCCAGCCCTTATCGCATTCCTTTGTGATGGGCCTTCCTCCGCTAAACCCCGATTGCGATATGCGATATGAACTCGGACCCGATATCATTTATCCACCCGCATTCATAAAATTTCAAGTCCGTCATACCGTGTTTTGCGAAGGATTTCTTTGTTAAATTGTTTTTATGATTTAAACAAAGAAGCCCACTAATCTCAGTTTTAACCCATAAATAAAGCCATGTCACCATAATTAATCAATTGGGCCCCTCCGCGCTGCTCTTTTGCTTCTCCAAAGGCACTCAAATCCAATGGCCCACAACGATTTTGGGTTGGCTCTCTGTATGAGCATTACCTGCCCGAAAAGTGGTATTCCTTTGACCTCCCTTTGCTACGCGTCATGCTCAGGTTATTTCAGGTGACCCCCTCCCAAAACTGCATGTGCCTCATAAGTAGTGCGATGAAAACCAAAACCACCTCCCGCATAACGATAAAATGGCCACTACTCACTTTGCCCAATATTTCAAAAAGAAAGCCGTTTCTCCGTTTAAACACAAAAAATGCCATTTTGCTCTATTTTCCCTGTTTTACACAGTGAAACCTCCATAAATCCTTTGTGATTGTTTATTCTAGTTTGAACCTGGAAGCCACCTTTGAAAGAAGCTTTTTGTAGACACTTGATGTACTCAGTCTTTCTAGAACCTTAATACAAAGCAGAGGATTCTAAATTTGGTTTTACACAGTTTGTGTTATCCTGCAAGTTTTTCCAGTTATTAATCATTATGTTTTTTTCTTCATATGCTTAAGACTTATAGAGATATCTAGGTAAGAATAATTGTGTCTCAATTTATTCCTATAATCTCATGAAGTGATCATCTATTAAGAGAATGGATTAATGAACTGTCTATTTAGCTAATCCCCTCTAATAAATAAATCATCAACATCTTGTGTAAGCTTAAGTATACCACCTTGAACCTTTGGAACGTAGTTTAGAAGGTTTTCCTACTTATGATTGTTCTGTTTTAGAGCCTGGAAACTGTGATAATCATATTATTTGCTGTCTTCTTCTCACCACTATTTTTAATCTATATCACTGTGTCAAGCTTTATAACAACCCTTTGCTGAGATATTAATATAACCCAAAGGATTAATTACTTCAATTCTACATCTGTCTTCATTCATTGGTCTTCCAAAACTAAAACCCAAAACCCCAAAACAATTATTTTAGATGCTCTGGCATTGGTAGTTGACCTACTACTATCTTAGAGGTACAACAGATCCTAAGACTACATCAATATACTTAGATACAAAAAAGTCAGATCCATAGGAATCTTAGATAGGAAAACGACAATGAGAAATTAGGTGTTCAGGGGAAGCATGCTAAAATTAAAGATTGAAAAGAAGAGTCACACATGAAAGGAAGCATAGATTGAGCCTAGATGAACTAAAAGGAGAAACATGCAATCATATGTGGCACAATGAGAATTAGAGGAAGCGTTGTTCATCAAATGAAACATCAATTCAAGGGGAATTGTGAGATGGAATGACATTGGGATTCGCTGGAGGATATAAGGTGAGTTTCTTAGCAAAGGTCCTATGGGAATTTGTCATATTATAGGACTTGCAACCAATATTTGTTTATGTAGTTACCAACCATGGTATTCCTAAGGTCAAGGGATAGCCCCACATGGAAGAATTGGGTTGTAAAAGGATGAAATCAATGGGGTATTCCCATGAATACATGGAAATTACCTGTCTTCAAAGATCCCTTCAATTTTGATAGTGGATCGATTGACAATTTGTAACCCTTTGGGGGTTTTCATAAGGGTTGAAAATCCTAGGGCTTCCATTGTTTCTCAGGCCATCACATTTATAATAGCTCTGAGGTCAAGCAACGTGTTTGGGATGACTCTATGATTGTCTACACATTTATGATAGGGATGTCAAGATTTGTATATTTAGTGGCAAGGCTTACACCCTGCTACCCACCCCACCCCAAACATAACATCTACTAATTTCCCATAACATGTATTGCCTGAGAGTCTTTCCTTTTCCTATTTGGTCTCCTCAAGCATAAATCTCAAACTACTTTGGAATATATATGGAAATCTTTAATGTCTTGGAATAACAATATACAAACACACACATTCTTAAGTTCTCTTAAGAAGTAAACTTTAGTTTGATTAATAGGATTTTCTAGTTCTAATATCTTGAGGTACATAGGAACTTGAGGTTTGGGACAAGTTTGATGAATTTTTAATAATATTCAAGATTGAATTGGTTCAAGTTCTTCATTTGGATCCTCCTCATTAAGATCTTCTATTTATACTAGAGGAGTTTCTTTATTGAGATGATATCCTAACCTAAGATGGATATCATGATATTCGAAGGAAGAAATAGAGTAAGTAGGGTTGGTTGCTAATCTATAAAGTGTTGTGGAGATTCCATTGGATAGTTTGTCACAACAAATCTACTAAAATATATTAGAAAATTTGAAATCTACATTATGAGGGTTAATTTATCCTTAGGTTTATGAATTTATGAATTACTATTTATTGCATATGCACGCAAATTATATATGCAAAAATTAGAGAAAACATAAAACATCCACTCATAAACCACAATAAAATAAAGATATGACCTAGGAAACTCTTTTGGGAGAAACCTCGCTGGAAGGTAAGGCTGCTCCTATCTCTCTTTCTCTGAAATGAAATGGATGTAAGTACAAAGGAGTGACACTTGTGGCACATACTACAATATACAATCCCTCTTTATTTTCTCTATCTATATAGACTTTCAACTATTCTGCTCATATATGGAACAAAATGCACTCGAATAAAATGATACCCCTTTTCCTCCCAGTGGCCTAGTTATGACGAAGTCTAATAGCCCACTAGTGCTTAATTTTGACTCAACCTCTTAACTATAGTTACAATATTGAATCTTCTATATTATTCTTCATCATGATCATGTGGCCAATCCATTTTCCATGAGTAATAGGGGTTAATGTGGCATCCTCTTGAATCATTGTGATCAAAACAGGAAGGTCAACTCTCGGGTGACATAACTTTTGCATACGTGATTTAGGCATTTCTTGTGTTGTTGGAAAGGAATCTACATGTAGAAGTTTTTCCCCTCAAAAATTCCAATTGATGCCTCAAACTAGTTTTGAAAGGTTTCAAGCCCCAATTTGCTAAACTAGGAACCATCGGTAAAAATGGTCCTATGTGTTGATTTCTCCATTTTTTCCACTCTAAAAATCAATATAGATGAAAAATAATATAGTGATCCATTCTAGACCAGTATTAAGCCTAAAAAATTGTGTTGGCTGAACTTCCTTACCATTATTTGAGTTAGGGATTGGTTGTGCAGGAAGTTGAGGCTGAGGAGGGGCTTATGTTGATGGTTATATTGGTGTAGAGGGTAGAAGTTGCATGGGTGGTTGTAACATAACCTGTTGAATACATCCAAGGGATGGATTCCCCCACCCTTGTTGCCAAAGCTGGTTTGGTGGGGGAGCCACCCATGGTTGGGTAGGTAAACACCATTGTTGAGAAGAGTATTGCATTGAAGGGTTATACCAACATAGATTATAATATTGAGATTGATTTGTATCATACCTTGAGGCTTGGGCTACCATGGATGCTTCTAAGAAACAGAACATAGTTGCTCAGGTTCATAAACTTCCTGATACAAAGCTTTCACTCAAGGAAAAGATGGACACTTTCTTGTGGCATGGTCCTTGCTATCATGTAAAGAGTGATCACCTAGCCATTTTCTACTAGGTTGATCAAAATACATGATGTAATATGGGTTTTACACATTAAAACCCACTTTCACCCTAGGAAATAATTTAATGAACCACTTTTCTTACATTATTTCCATTTATTTTTACCCACATGAAATAATCCAAAACTTCATTTAATTTCATGTTTTTCATATTTACCCATTTATTATGAAAACAAATAATTTTGTTTTCACTCACTTTTACCGTTTCCATAGGAATAATTAAATAAATCATTATTTATTTATTCTTCCTTAAACATTTAAATATTCTCCTTGGAAATAATTATTTAATAGTTGTTTTTAACCATTTTTTACCATATCACCTATAAATAATTAATAGATCATTTTCATTTATTAATTATTTCACCAACTTTTCTTAATTAACTCAATTAATCATTATTTTTTGAGCTAGTTAACTAAATAAAGATTATTGGGCATTTCTTTAATATTTTCCTCTTTCAAAAATAATAAAATACTCATAATCATTAGATCTTGATTTGGTCTACCAAATATTTTATTATTTGACTAGATCAACTCTAATCTAACATTTTATTATAAATAGAGAGGTTTTTCCTTCACCATTTACACATGACCATTATCATTGTCGTCACTCTAATTTTATAACATTCAAGCTCTCCATTTGAGTTCTCCAAACCTTCTCACTACCATTCCTCTGCCCACTTTCATACAAAAAAGAAAGTCAACACCTTGCAGCAGAAGGGACACAAAGAACCCTCCCATATAAGAGGAGCTTACCTACCCAAGTCGATAAATCTCCCTCTCCAGGTGTACAGTCTGTTATTTTAATTAATAATAAAAAACAATTTCCATTCAGTTCATGGTTGTAACGTTGAATATTTTTGTTTTCAGTTTTTGATATCTGTTTGTAGGGGTTTAGAACTATTTTTGGTGTAGATATTTAAACTTTTGTCTACATTGTATCCTAGGGTTCCATTCACTTTTTATGTTGTTATGTTATCTATGTCACCAGTCGTAAAAGTGAAATTTTGGCACACTTGCTCAGAATTTGACCATTAATAGTCCTAGCTACGATTACACAAACCTTAGTGTTATCTAATGGGCATTCCTTCAATGGGTGTTTTTTCTTGTACTTTGGGAAAAATATTTGCTAAGGCCAACTTTGCGCCTTCCTTATTGTTCAATTGTTACATGTCTAATTGAGAAATTAGTAAACTAAGTATATCAATGTTGAAGTCTTCTAGCATGTTCATAATTTTAGCTACAGTAACTCCATTTCTAGTAGTTTTGTTAACTTTTCCCAATATATCTCTTGGTCCTTTCTCAATATTTGATGTTCATCTAGAATATTTTGACACAATTCAACAATGACATCATAAGATTATCGGGAGACATATTCTTCCCCCATCATATTTAAGAGTTCGATATAATCACCATGAATTCCATGCAACATTAATACACATAGTGTATATGGATCCAAGTTTCCTTGTCATTCCCACTACATGTTGTAAATGAATCATTAAACATAGTCTTCCATTCTTTCATATTCATTCTGAGTCATTCTAAAGACTTCCTCCCTCTTGTCCTTGTCCTTGCAATAATCTTGACATTTTTCTAGGAACCTTCTCTTCGTCTGTACCCTAGAGTAAATATTATCTCTACCAAGACCCATGAACTAGCGCAATACAACATTCTTGAGCATGGAAGGAAAAAGATGAAATTTATGGCATTTGACACATAATCATAGCTTGCATAGAGAACATCAATCTCGACGAGGGATGTGTTCGAATCTTCTCTAGATAAACCATGGAAGTTGGGTAGGGCTAAATGTGTTATAATATTCATCTTAGTTTCTTCTTCTTATTCTTTAATGGGGAATTCAAAAGTGGATGTCTCCCGTTTGAAAGTTCCTCATGTTCCATTTTTTAATGAAGAATGGCCTCTTCCTCTGAAGGTGCTTTGGAAGAGACAAGAAAGATCAATTATTTGTAATGGAATTGCTCTTCTATCTGGACTTCAGGGAACATGATATTTGTTTGTATAGAAGATGAGGCTTGCATGGTCTTACATCCTTGAATGGAATATTAAGACTTATTTATTGCAAGAGAGCTAGCCATGGGAGTTAAGTAATTAGGATGAGTGTGCCCCTTTTCCTCTTGTGATTGTCCTACACTATTAACGTTTTGGGGATTTTTGACAAATATAACAAATTTGCCTTTCTAATATTTGATTTTGTGCATGGGAATTTAAAGAGACACGTTTTCTGAAAAAACCAACATAAAGAAAAAATTGAATAAAAACACATGACACAAAACTTCTAAAAAGAACACACTAGTTGAATCAAACCAAGCAAAAAAATAATTATTGTATTATTGACAGTTCCCGTGCAATGACACAAAAAATGATAGGTTTTAAAATACCTTCTAATTCCTTAGTAGATAAATGAGAAACTGTACATTTACTATTAATTTGGTGTTCATTTGGAGCTTGTGGACTGACATGCAAGATATATGCTAATACAATATATTAAGTGCTAATGAAGTTTCAATATTGGATAAGTATCACAAAGTTGGATGTTAATGTTCTTTAGCAAGCCACTAAGCAAAACAAACCACACACTTGCATAAATTGAAGAATTCACACTTGAATGGTAAAATTCAAGCTTGTAGGAATTAAAATGTTAAACTATGTATATCTTATGGAAATAAAATCACATTTTGATGAAAATAAAGTAAACACACTTGCTAAAAGGAAACACTCTTACAAAAAAGGAAATCACACTTTACTGAAAGGAAATGAATCTTGCATCAAAATGAACACTATGGTAGGTGTTATACGAAATATATCCTCCCTACACCTAGTGGCCTGGTCTAACAACAAAAATCAAAGAGTATAAAGTTCTCCTTAGAGAAATTGGAGAATGGAAAGATGCTTACTTGTTATCTGTCACAAGCTCTTCTCTCCTCTTGGATTGTAAGCTCGAACCATAGCTCTAATTGCTATAATTAGAAAATGCACAAACAATCAACACAAGCCAAAGATATACGACATCTATGTAGCATTATCCAATCACTATATTCAATGGATCAACATAACATTGAAATAGATGAAGGTAAACATAACCGAACACATATAGGAAAATGATATACTTTTTGTATTAATATGTGTTTTCACTCCAATATTTCTCTAGAGTTGTTAAGAAAGAAATGATTAGAGGTAACCAGAAACCAACTTTGGAGATTAGGATCTAGCCTTTCTAATTCTTAGAGAGGGCTCTCTCTTTATGATTTAACTTTGTTTTAGTTATTTGATTTTAGGCTATTGTACTTGGGTTTTGATTTGGATTTGGTGGTGGGATCACTTACTTATATGGATAGAGGGATGTCTTTTACCATTGGGCTATGGGGTCAAATGTCAAGCAAACATGACTAGATCAAGTTCTAAAAATAGTGTCTATAGGGAAGGGTAGCTGAGTTATTTCAGATCTTAAGGCTGGATGGTGAAGTTGGTTTCAATCGGATCCAAAGAGAAATTAAGGGTTCCTTAGGCCGGATTATGGAAGAAGTGAAAGAGGTCAACCAGAATGGGAGAGAAATTAAGGATTCTAAGATCCATATATCAAAAGAAAACATAGAAATGATTAATTGTTCAAGACAGAGTGCACTTGAACAAATGCTGAAATAAATTTCCAGTTAATTCATTCACTTTAGATAACATGTAAGTTTGTGTAATACATAAGAAGATAACAAATTTGACAAAGAAAATACTTCACTGTAATAGCTCAACACATGAATCCTGTAATGCACTCGTTTTATTACTTAGTCCAGTCTGTTGACTTGAAAAATTGGTACAATAACCCTAAGGTTTATGATCAATACAACTCTACAAATGTATAGAAATCCACCTTCAATACTTCGAATTATGAAGTATTTAAACAAAAATAGTTTACAAAATATCCCAAATTGTTTTGGGAATTAATCTAGGAGAAAGAATATCTTCACGCAAGAAGATAGAGATAGATGTTCAATTGCTGTATGTTGTCCCTGTTTATTTGGTTGTGCTATCTTTATGCTTTGATATTTTGCTATTTATTCTCTGCCTTGCTGTTGGTCTTCACGCTGACTGTTCCTTTTACTTTTCCCTTTCTTAACTGATACTCTTTCATTTGGCTAGCCTATTACTTTTCTTTCACTGTGTTTTTTTACTTTGACTATGCATTTTTACTTTGGTTGTGCATTTTTATAGCAAGTCATTCAGATTTTCCCATGTGTCTGCATCTAGTAATTGAATATTTACCATCCTCCTATAAATTTCATCTGCCTCTCTGTACTTGGAAAAAGTGGGTTTATCTACAAAAAGTTGTTGTACCTCATGCTGGAGGTAAAATAGGTTCTCAAATGTTTGATACAGAACCTTTCTAGTAGGCATCCCCTTCATAGATGAAGTATTTACCTGATCCCTTTCCACCTCTCTTATCCTTCTGTTGTAGTCTTCCTGTGGCATCGGTTTGTCATTTATCACCAAGGGATTTGGCATACCTTTCTACCTCAAAATATCAAACTTAACCATGAACCTGTCTATAGCCAGTTGCATGCTTTGGCATTTGTCTTCAAGGTTCATCATCAAATTACTCTTGGTGAGGACCTTTTTTACCTATAGTATTGAGCCAGTCCTGTCAGGTATCTCAAGCTCTTGCAACTCATATTTGTTTTTAGAGTTAAGGAAATGGATTAGTCTAGTGGTTTCTTTTGGCATGTCTCCCAGTTCAGCCTTAACTCTCTGTATGGCTTGTGTAGCCTCTTTCACTAAGTCACTGTTCAAAAATTAATTCAATGGATGGTCAAATATCATTGATAGAGTCAATGATATTCACCCATAACTGTTCCTTATCTTAGCCATGTGGCTCCTTTAATGTCAGATATTTCTCTAATCTCTTTATCCTTTCATTCATTCTGGTTGCCTTCTGTACTTCTTCTTTGTGCATAATCTGGGAAAGCTTATTGTCATTCTCTAAACTGGTTATCTTTTCCTTAAGATTGTTTATTTTTGTGGTCTAAATGGACATGTCTTCCATTGCCTTGACCAATTTACTTGCCTAATCACCTGGCTGAGCTGCTATTGTTGTCGATCTTGTTGCTGATGTAGATGCTGTGGTGGCTGGTAGTGTTGTATCCAGTGGAGCTGTAGGAGCCAATGACGCTACCAAGGTGGATGGTACTACTGTGGTGTCTGTTAGAATAACAATGGAAGTGGCAGTATCAAGACTAGCTTTTTTTTACCTATATCAAGCTGTCCAACTCCTTCTCCATCTCTTTCAACTGATCATTTAGTTGTAAAACAAGGTCCATCATTTCCTCCTGATATGTTTAGATTTCTAAGACCCCTTTTGTCTGTGGGTGCTCTGAATGAGGAAATTTGAGTTGTTTTTTGAGAGCAGCAATGTCCTCATTCTTTTTCTTTATCAAATTCTCAGCAGCCTTGATATCATTGGGATCATGTCCAAGCTCAATGACCAAGTCTTCCAGTGACTTGATTATGTTATCTTTGGCCTGTGAGGAGGCCTTTTCCAATTTGTACTGTGCTGTAATGTTGTCCAATGAACTTTGAAGCTTGTGTGCAGTCATAGCTATACCTGTCAAGGTGGAATAGATCATCTCACCTGCCTGCTTGTGAAACTCAATTTGGTCAATGGTGTTATCACTCAGATTTTCCCAGAAGTTGTAAAAAGGGGAAGCGGTCCGAGGTAACCACAAACCAATCTTTTAGATACAGAATCTAGCCAATCTGTGTCCAGAGAGGGCTCTCTCTTTAAGTTTTAGCTTTGTTTTATAAGGTTTTAGGCTAGTTATTAAAGCTTGGGGTTTTGTTTTAATTTGTTGGTGAATTTCGGTAGCAAAGGGGTAGAATTGAAGAGTTTAGTCCATTGGGCTAATGGAGTAAGGGAAAATGGCTCAACTGAATTTGGTTTCTCAATAAAGGATGGTTTCAGAGGGCAAGATAGCTAAATAGGGAGCAAATAGAGACTTAAAATAATGGGATGGGCTTAAAGGGTTAAAGGGAAATTAAGAATCCTTCAACATACTTTAAAAGAGCAGTATATGACTAATCATCAATAAAGAGCAATTAAGGATTCTTTACTAAATGATTAAAATGAATAAACTAGGAAACATGAGCAATTAAGAATTCACTATTTATGCTAGTTCAGAAGAAAACATTGAGAACAAAAACAATTGAAGGCAGATTGCACTAAAGCACTTTCTGAATTATTCTTTTTTTCTTTAAAATTCAGATATGGAACATGATGAATTTAATAAACCAGAAAACATTGACACATGAGATATACGATACTTATTTGTTTGATGTCCAACACAGGAATCCTGAGAAAAGTCCTTTACATCAATCCTTCATCCAACCAGCCATGAAAAATTTGTCCAACAACACTTTTTATTCCAAAATATCAGTTTTACAACAATGTCAAAGAATCCACCCCCAATACTCCGAATGAGGGTGTATTTATACAAAAATTTTACAACAAAATATCTCATAACAAAGTGAGATATAAACTGGTATGACTAATCATATCTTTCAAGAAAATAGGGCCAGAAGACCTCGTAGATGACAGATAGGGCAACCGAATGGTTTGCTATCCTATTCTTGAGAATGTGCTGGAGTTAGGCCCTATGATTTTGCCTCTTGCTTTCCTTGGTGTAATTATGTGCTGGCTGCTCTATTTTGCTCTTCCTACTGACACACTTTACTTGCACCTGATACTATTTATCTGTTGATCTCTTTTCATCTTGTTTACCTTATTGACTGGAGTAAAAATCAGAATTTACCTTTTACCACAAATAAATTACAAAATTTCAAGCATTTCTTCCCACCATTTTGGCTGTGGTATTCTTATTTTTTGAAGCTTTCTGATGGTTTCATCTGTTTTTGTATATCTGAAGAATGTGGGCTGAATTGGGAAAAAGTGTTTCAATTCATACTCGACATAGAATAAGTTCTCTAGGCTGTCATAGAGAACTCGACCAATAGGGAGTGATTTTATTCTTGATGCACTCGTTGATGAACTTGCTTGATTGCCTGCATATTTATTCAATTTATCTACATAATATCTATGCTTCATTAATCTGTCATTGATTACTAAAGGACTTGGTAGCCCTTTATTATGCAAAATAGAAAACTTTTCCATGAAAGCATTAATCTCTACCTGCATGTCATGACATCTCCTTTCTAAGTTTTTCATCAAAGTTTTCTTGGTTAATACCCTTTTGATTTCCAAAATGGTTTCTGTTATATCTGTGATGCCAAACTCTTCCAGTTGTTCCCTTTTCCTAGTATTTAAAAATGTATGAGCCTGTTGGCTTCCTTCGACATTTGTCTTAATTGTGCTTTTGTCCTTTGAATTTCTTCCTGGGCTGTCTTCACTAGATCAATCCGCTCAAAAATTACTTGGATGGATGGCCAAACATCGTTTATGGATTGAGTGATATTGGCCCAAAGAATTTTCTTGATTTCTGCCAGAGGCTTGTCAAAAGTGAGGTCCTTTTCTAATGTTTTCACTTTATTCTCTAATGTTTTAATCTCTCTTGTTTTTTCTACAAAATTATCTTTGAGAGATCATAGCTTCGTTCTAGTTTAGACAACTGTTCTTTCACCTGTTTTAGCTCTGAAACTTGTAATTTCATGTCCTCCATTGACTTTATTAATTCCTCTCTCTCAAATTGGCACTGCTGCCTTGTGCTATCCTTGCTGTTGCTGCTATTCTCGTGATCACCTCTGCTGTGACTGGTGGAATATTTGGTGCTAATTCTGTCCCAAGTGTAGAAGGTACTGCTGTTGAGACTACTGGTATTACATCAGTAGGCTAGGAGGTCAACTCTCCCTGCCTCTCCTTCAGTGTTTTTATCTAGTTCCTATTCAGTCTCATCCAACCTCTCATTAAGCTTTAAAAGTAAATCCATCAACTTTTCTTCAAATTTCTACTTTACAATCTCTGCAGTCTGTGGATGCATTGAAGGAGACAGCTTTAGCTACTTCCTCAAGGAAACAATATCTTCCTCTTTCTTTTTGATCAATGCTTCTACACCTTTCATATCTTTGGGATTATGTCCCAATCTAATAATTATTTCTTCTAAATACTTTATTATGTTATATTTGGCAAAGGAGGAGGCTTTTTCTAAGTGTAGTTGGGTAGTAGTGTTATCCAAAGAATTTCGTAGCTTATGGGCCATCATTACCTTACTGGTCAAGGTTGAATAAATCATTTCTCCAGTTTGTTTATGCAATTAAATCTGGTCCATAGGATGAATATCCTTTGCCATGACTTCCAAATTTATTCTGAGATAATCTGCTACTAATTGAGGTTGTTGCACCTTAGGCTTAAAGTAGCTCATTATCATTTTGCCTTCCTTAATGTCATAGGCTGACATTAATCTCTGTTGATTTGTGGGGGCCATTTTCAAATATTGATTGTAAATTTGAAGCCTCAAGGGATCATTCCTGGCCTTTATTTCTGTAAACATTTTCTTGATATCTAAGGCATCTTTCAATGGTGGCCCGGGGGATGATACCTCTACACTTTGCTACCTTTCTAGCTCCCGTCTCTTTGAGCTAGTGGATGTTCCTCCCAATGGAAAAGTTTGTTGGCTAACTACCCTTTATTCTCGCTGATTATCTGTAGTCTCTTCAACAAATTCCTCCTCTGAAAGGGGATTTATTCTTTGTCTTTTTGTTCCAGGTTGTCCTGAAGGTTCACTGGCAGGGGTAGTAGTTTCCATGTCCCTCTTTTTATTCCTTTCCTTATTCAGAGGAGTCTGTAAGCTTGGAGTTTCTTCTACATTGCCCTGAGTTGGAGGAGTTGGAATTTGGACCTATTCTTTGGAAGTTGCAGGTTGCTTGGACATTGTAGACTGTTCAGTGATTTGAAATCTGGTTTCTAGTTCTTTGCCTTTGGATGACCCTGTAGCTGGTGTGCTAGTTTCCTGTGAGGGTTACTGAGAGGTTCCAACAATGGATGCACTGATTTTTCACTTTTGAGATAGCTCAAATGGTACCTGCCTAAAAGAATCCAGGTCAAGGGTTTTTTCAAGATTCCTCATAGCATTCTCAAAATTGACCTGTTCACTATCATTTTCTACTAGGGTCCCTTCCCTCCATTCATCTATATTTGCAAATTGTTCAATATCTAGAATCCTATGGTGAATGTATGGTGACAATCTATTCTTCATTCTTCTATCACATATAAAGCTGTTAGGGTCATATGGTTTCCACCCAAAACTCTTTTCTAACTTAAGATGATCTTCTAAAATTATTTATGCTTCTCTCCATGCTTCCCTAGTGTTGCAAATAAAAGGGCCTAACTGATTCTTGATTCTAAGCTGATCTTTCTTCTTGGCATTATAAAAATGAACTAAGTTTGCATTTATCATTTGCCTGAAATATTCCAATGCAAAGAGTCTCATTGGAACATACCTTGGTAGCTTAAAAGGGCCGAGTTCACACCCATAGATCCTGATTTCTGTATGGTTCTTATATAGGTACCAGTCATCTATCCTGTAATGCTTGGAGAGCTGGAGAATTCTCTTCATATCACCATTGATCCTAGGAGGGGAAACTCCTCTCAATAAAGTGGTTGCTGGATGGAAAAACAGGTCAATGAACTCACTGTAGGTGTAAGAGGACTCAATGGAATTATGAAAGATGGGACTCCAAAAGATGACAGACCTTGGATTTCCTTTGGTGTCAAGTTTCTTGACATGGAAAGGGAAGTTGTCTGACTAATAATACAAGATGAGATGATATATGAAAGTAGTGTATTTGAAGACTCCTTCATCGTCCAATCTCAGGAATTGGTGATGAATTTTATTGGCAATATAGGATGCATAGTCATATTTGATAGCAGGGGGCTGTCTAGGAGTAAAGATTGACAATAACACTAGGGTTACATCATCAACATATTCACTAGTGTTAAATCACATAATTAGAGATATCATATCAACAATGAGTCTTCTAGTTTCTGTGAAGAAAGTTTGCAGATAAGGAGGTGGACCTTTGGGCTAGTATTTCAGTAACATGAAGGTTTGACATATGCGATTCAGTTCTGATTGGGAAAATTGAGATGTTTTTTCAAGTAAATATCCCATGGAAATAGGAGTGAGAGGCTGATTGGAGTGGAATTGCAACATTTCATTGATGGATTGAGCAGTTATGGAAAAAAGGACTGTTTGACTTGGGGACATAACTGCTCTAAGATTAGGATCATAACTGGCACAACATTGATGAATTATATCTGGGAAAACATGGACTAAGGGGAGGAAATATATGGGAAGGTTAGATTCCCACAGTTCTAAGATATCAGACCCATTCAAATAACTATCTCTGGCTTGACAAAAGACCTTAAGGTGGTTTTTATTATTGGTTAAGTCTTTTATCTGAAAATCTTTATCAGCCAGAGGCAGATAATCTAAATCTTTGTGAGGAGCATTCATGGGCACAACATTTAGGGCTATAGGGGTTTCCATTTTTGGTTCTTGTGGATTCAGAAATGGAATTAGGCTTTTCTATGGAAAATAGGCGAAACAACAGATTTGGGAACCTATATAATGAAACAAAGTCTGAATTTAGCTCTTTCTTGTGGAATTTTCAGTGTAAAACCAAAACTTGCAAGGTTTCGGTGGAAATTGGATAAATATCTGTAATGGGGAAGTGAACAGTACAATGACAGGTTGAATAATAGGTTTTGGAGTGTGTTTCTATGAATTTTATGACTAGGTGGCAGTTGGAAAGCTTTAGCAGTTGACTGGGACGTCGCTTTACATGGGAGCACAGGTTGCAACATATAATAGTGAAAATGACATTTTGTTCATTTTATTTAACAAAGTCAAGGTTGGCGGGGTTTTTTTGGATTATCAGGCGGATGATGTAAGCGGAAAAGGATGTTTTGTGGCATATGGAGGGTGGTAAGCGGTATCGCACCACTTTTGGAAGTGGGCGGTATTTGGCCGGGAGCTAGTGATCCCATTGATTGTATGACACGTGGTGGAGGTACGCGATGAAAACTGCTTGGTGATCGCACGTTAACACACGATCACCAGGGGGTGCGATATCGACGACGACCGTTGAATGATGGAGATGTGATCGAATGGTGGACAGGCGAGTGATACGACGAAGCTTTAATTGCAGCGGGCCCAATATATTTAACAATTAATTAATCATATCGGGGTGAGTGCGAATGGCTAGGGAGGTTATTAATTAACTAAAATGGTTAAGTAATCCTGTTTAATAAAGTGGAAGGTCGAGGTTCTTAATGGGTTACTGATTAACTCATTAATCCTATTTTAACGCAGATTATGTTTATATTTGACCGGGGGTAGGATATTTAACATTTTAGGGATTTCTATATATATTTAATAATACGGGAAAGGGTGAACTTTTTCGGGAATTATATAATACAAGTTAGAAATTAATATGAAACATTGTGATAAAAAGCGCTAAGTAAAACATCAGAGTGAACATTTAACTTATGCTTAATGTGAAAAAAGGGGTTTTATGTAATATTATGAATTTTTCCTAAGTAAAATGGGATTTTACTTAGGAAAAGACTTATGAAAGTGAATGAATGTTGATTTTAAGTACTTAGGCTTTTGAAATTATTGGGCTGAGGGTCCGGTCCCTCCAAAAGTCAGAGAAATGCTCTGAGCCCCTCCAATTTAGCAAATACCTTAGTCCTTAGGGGAAATTAGTGAATAATTAGGGAAAATGAGAAGGGGAGTTAATCATTGTGACTTTTCTTTGCTTTTTGATGTCTTCAATGTAGTATATGCCTTTGCCTTATGATGAAAAATGAAAGATTAACACATTTAGAGACATTGTTCATCACACATGATTCTGCAACATTATTTACCTACCCTACCTACTTTACTCTAGCATTTTTTCTTCTTTATTGGGGTGCACTTAAACTAGCAAACCCTCTTCAACTTATTTTTCTTTTACATAATGATTTCTATCTAAATCTACACTTATTACATCCAAGGGCTTTTTTTTTTTTTTTTTCTTCTGAATTAAACTATTCTATTATATACATAAAAAACCAGAGTACATTTACATGCAAGCTATCTGTGATATCCATCTGCCAGAGATAATGGCAAGCTGGATCAACCAGGTGTAGCCAAGAAAAAAGACTACCTGTTTCATGCCCTCACAGGGCGTTTGAGACCAAAAATCATTCCCACGTATGGGAGGACCAAACTGACACCCTTGCACTGTGTTACCAAACCACAAAATAGAGGACAGAACCCAAAAATGACCGACCCTACTCCTTAGCATTGGCAGATTGCCACTAAGACACATTAACATAAAAACGAGAAGACACGTGGATAAGCCAAAGACAGATGGACAGAAAGACATGACCAAAGAGACGAGAGAACCAGAACCACCTCCGAGCATCAGAACCTTAGACGTCGCAATGAACTATTCCTCTGACTCCTCCTCCACAATTGGGCATGGTCCATATTCCTCCTCTTCCTGCACCTTGCCTTCTGTCACCTCGGCCACTTCAGGCTGCTTCTGGTTCCTTTCCAGCTGAGGGTCTGGCATTTCCACACCTTTTCCTTTGTCTGTCTTGTGCAAGTCAGCTGCTCTGGCTGCTTCACTCGGGGGTTCAAAATTAGGCGGAGCACTGGAGCTGCCCTCGTCCAGGGCTTCGTCGATGAACAGAACAGAGATGTGGGCATTAATGCGCGGACGGTTCAGGGGGCTATCGAAGGAGAAAATTGCGGAGCCAAAGAAAGGAGCAGACAAGGTGCCAGGAGAGCTGGCCTCCATGAATTGGCTGTACTTGATAGGATTAGCACTTTCAGAGCGCGGGCAGTGGCAGAAATAGTGACAGTGAGGGCAATGGCAGGGTGGATGGGTCTCCGTTGCAGCTGAGCGCCGCGAAGTCCCTCCTCGGCTAGAGCCGCGACGGCTCAGCATTCTCTGGCATTCTCTAACCATATTGATAGGGTAGTTCTGGGTATAAACAAACTGAACCAATTGGCCTGGGCAGGAATAAAACAGACCAGGTCTTGAATTAGCCAGCACCAGCAGCTGAACAAGAACCCCAGACTCTGGCCAAGTGTGGACAGTGATGCCAGGGCTGCCTCTGTTTATAGAGCTCCCTGCTCTCCCTCGGAGGTCGCCCGCCATTAAAGTGGCCATCAATTCTGTATCAGAGCCTATCTTTGCAGTGTAGTCGAAAGAGGTCGGGGCGTTAATGCGCCCAATCTGCCATCCCTTTGCTATTAAATCCACCTTCCGGGGGAAGCCTGTGCCACCGCCTTCCAGGTCGCCTCTGCGCATAGTTGGCATGTGGTCGCCGTGAGACCCCCATCCCATCACTTTATGCTGGCTAGTTGGCACCCGCATCTGGGGTCCAAGGGCTCATATTAAACTGTTGAGCTCCTTTTTATTTAATCTACCTATCTACTTATATGCCAAGATTACATTGTTTGGTCAGATATTTATTTTCTATTCTACAACATGAAATTGAAAGATGAATAAGCCAAGTTTAAAGAATTTGACTATTCATGAATTGTGGCATAAGTAACAAGTTGCACACAATTTATTTATTACAAAATATGAAAAAGTAGTGGCATTTAGACTTGCACACTTTCCTAGTCTTTTTTGTTTGGGGTTCATTTTCCTCATTTTTTGACCATCTTTATTCCTTTTACCCTTGATTTTTCTTTTAGGGTATACCCTCTTTACGTTTTTTAAATTTTTTGATTTTTTGAAAATATGGAAAACCTTTGCAACAAGAAAAGGTATGAAAATATTACAGAGCTCATCAAGTCAATCATGACATATGACACCTATTGGTATAGGGGACTAACACTGGCTCCACTTGGGGATGGCTTTTCCTGGTGAAAAGTCAAGAACAGTAGATCAGATGGCCTCTGAATGACTTTGACTGTACTCTGCAATCTTTTTTTTTTCTGCTGCTTTATTGTATGTATGACAATGATACTTCTGAAGCTTAGAGCCTTCTCTTCGGGCTTCAACTCCAAAAGTCATTGTCCAATCAAAACTGTGACATTACAAAGGATATAGTATGTACAAGTTAATCATCATGGTAACTTAATAGGTAGGATCAAAGTAATGTTTTATCATTCGACCATTGACTGGTCCTTCTTCTGATGATGTACCATCAAAGTTCTTCAAATAATATGTAACGTTTCCTTGTAGAGCCTGGATGATGTATGGACCTTTCCATAGGAAGTCAAACTTCCCATGTTTCCCTTTGTCTTCTCTTTTGGAATCCCATCTCAACACTTTGTCTCCAGGGTGGAAATCTTCTGCTTTAGTTATTCTATCAAATATCTTCTTGAGTTTTTCCTACGATATTTGGGATCTTTGATACACTTCCTCTCTGGTTTGTTGTAGATTTATGGTCTGATTAATCTTCCTTTGGATATCATTGGGTTCTACTTGAGCTTCTTCAAGTAATTTCATAACAGGAACTCCCAATGATGAAGGGAATACTGCCTCCAGATTTTTTAGTTGTCAACCTGTCTGCCTGCAGTGCATTTATTAGTTTCTTATGCTAAGTCTTTTTGTTTTCCTCCAACAATTTCTTAATGATATTTATAAGGCTTTTGTTGGAGGATTCAACTAGTCCATTTCCTTGGGGATAATAGGCTATGGAATGGCCTAAGGTAATACGGTATTTATTACAAAAACTGATCATTTTTCTTGATTTAAAAGCTGCAACATTGTTTGTTATGATTTTTGCGGGGCATCCAAATTTGGATAATATGTTGGTTTCTAGGAATCCTATGATTATTGCATCTATAGCCTGTCTGGAAAGTATGGCCTCTATCCATTTGGTAAAGTAATCAGTGGCAGTAAGGATCCATTTATGTTGGCCAGAGGAGTGAGGATGTATTTCTCCAATGAAGTTAAGACCCCATTGTTGGAATGGTTTTTCAGTAGAGATTGGTTTCAGGGGTAAAGGTAATAGTTTTCTCTTGCCCTAAAAAATTTGGCATTTATGAAGGTTGGCCAATAGAAACCAGCCCTTAAGATCTTATCTGTAGTCGATTTCCAGTATAGGTGTCCACCACAGTCTCCTGCATGAAAATCTTGAAGTGTCTTGTCAACTTCATTCTTTAGTAAACAACTCAATAAGATTCCTTCATGATTATTCCAAAAAAGAGCATTATCTAGAATGCAAAACTTTAAAGTTTTCATCTTTAAAAATCTACTTTTTGTTCTGGACAACCCTGGAGGAGCCTGCAGGTTTTGTAACACATAGATTATATCAGCATACCAAGGGAAATCTGAGAAGGCCTGGCTGATCTGTGGAGTCGCCATCTCTTGTTCGCTGTCCAATTCATTTATGTCTAGAGCTTGGCAGTTTGTTTCTGTCATGAGTTTAGCCAATCCCTGTCCTTTAATCAATTTAGTAGGTTTTATTTCAATATCATACTCTAAAATGGTAGCAATCCATTTACCTCTTTTTCCCTCAATTCCATCATGAGTTAGGATGTCCTTGACAACAACGTTTGGTACATAGGCTACCACATGAGAATACAATATGTAAACTCTAAAGTCCTTAATTGCTTTAACAAGTGCAAATTCCTGTTTTTCCGTGATTTTGTACTTCAAGGGTGGATCTCTAAGTGCTTTACTAAAAAAGGCTATGGGTTTCTCACATATTTGGTAATCTTTTTGTAGTAAAACAACTGCTATAGTGTGCTCTGAGACAAAAGAAAAAATTATGAAATCTCTATCAAATTGGGGACTTGTAAGGACCGGTGTTTTGGTCAAAGCCATTTTAATTTCTTCAAAAGCTTGTTTGACTTCTACTGTCCATTTTAAACTTGAATCCTTTCTTAACATGTTATTGAGTAACCTAATTAATTCTGCTAAATTAGATATGAATCTTCTCAAAAAGTTTATCTTTCCTAAGAAAGCTTGAAGTTCTTTGATACTTCTAGGATGAGGTATCTGCAAAATTGCTTCTATTCTAGTTGGATCAATATGAATTCCATCTTTTGAGATAATGTGCCCTAAGATCTTACCTTCTTCCAGACCAAACAAAGACTTTTTAGGATTTAAAGAGATACCATATTTTCTGCATTTGAGAAATACTTGCCTGAGATGATCCAAATGTTGCTTATCTGACTTGGGAAAAATAGTTAAGTCATCGAGATATATGACAAAAAATCATGAATCTCTTTAGCAAATGCAATGTCCATTGCTCTCTGAAAAGTAGCTCCTGCGTTTTTAAGTCCAAAAGGAATTTTAATATACATAAATGTACCCCATGGTGTGGTAAAGGAAGTTTTTTCTTTATCATCAGGGTGAACTAGGATCTGATTATACCCTAAAAACCCATCCAAAAGTGAAATCCTAGAGGCTCCCACTACCCTTTGCAAAATGTGATCCATCTTAGGTAAAGGGTAATTATCCTTTAAAGAAACTTTGTTTACATTCCTCAGGTCTACACATAGTCTGATTTCACCAGTTTTCTTCCTAGTAGGTACTAAATTAGATACCCACTTTGAAAATCTTATAGGTGCAATTATTCTTGCTTCATACATATGTTTAATCTCTTTCTCAATCAGTGGTAGTAAGACAGGGTTGATTCTTCTGAGTTTTTGTTTGAATGGTTTTTGGTCTTCCTTCAAAGGTATTGTATGCTAAATTATTGAGGTATCATATGATTTCAAGTCTTCATAATTCCAGGCAAAAACATCCTGGAATTCTCTCATGAGTTCAACATATTTTAACTTTTGGTTAGGAGACAAAGATTTTGATAGTTTGATCATTGTTGGATTCTATTCTGTTCCTAAGTTATATTTTTCAATGTCTGCTTTTAGTGATTTCATCTTTGGTTTCTTAGGAATGTCATTGGAATCGAAGAGATCCTCAAGAGGAGTTAGTCCCTTAGGCAGATGATTATCTTTTAGATCAATAACCTCTGTTTCTTTTTCATTTATCTCATCAAGGTCCATTTGTTTGAGATATTGAACTTCCTGTTTGGTGAAGGTTGTGGGATGAAGCATTTGAATGGAACTATCTTCTACAATATTGGCATCTACTTCATCTATCTGTTTATTAGCATCAATATTTATGCAACTATGGGAAAATTCATTATCTAAAGTCAGAAAGTTATTAATTTGTTCATCATTTTCGAAAACTTGCCAGTTCTTTACATTGTCAGGGATGGTAGGCCTATGCCCAATTTCAGCAGTGAACTGGTGGTTGTGCTCAAAAGGTAATTTACAAGTACTGGCAAACATGGCCAAACTATGAGCATGTAAGTTGTGCTTCCTAGATACTACAACAAACTGAGTTTCCAGAAAAGTGTTAAGAATCTCTATAACTGTGTCCCTATAGTATCTCTATTAAGGTACTTTCCTTCAATATGATTAATAATTAATTCTAAATCACCCATAACAAAAACTCTAATTGCTCCTAACATTTTCACAATTTTAAGTCCTAGCAAAAGAGCTTCTTACTCTGCCATATTGTTGGTGCATTTAAAATTCAGCCTGTAGGCATGGCCTTCAACATGGTCATTTTCTAAGTTATGCACTCAAATTCCTATCCCCGCCCCTAATTTATTTACTGAGCCATCAAACTCTAAGTGCTAGAGTATTTCATGTACATAATCAGTGTCAGGGGTTGTTGGAATTTGTCTTGTAGGAGGTTTCAGTTTTTCATTCTCATCTAGTTTATCTTTGTCATCTGATTGATCATTTGTGTCTGAGATTTCCTGAATCTGAACACTTGTTTTTTCTGTTTCAATTTATTTTGGTTCTGCTGTTAAAACTTGTTCATTGTTGGCAGGATTGATTTCAGCATTATATAGAATAAATGAATCCATATCTGAGTGTATTGAGTAGATAGGGAAATTTTGTGGTTTCTCCTGGCTACTTACTACATATTTCATTAATGTCTCCCGATATAGCTTCTTAGGTTGACCGAAAACAAATATAGTAGCATAAGACATGTCCAACTCTAGTGATCCTTGGAGTTTAGCACTCGAGGACCTGGATAACAACATCCCATATTTTGGAGGAATATCAGCTACTACTATATCCATCAAGATGTTTTAGCAGGGTACTGAATTAAAGAAACACACAGGTCTTTTATTAACCCTAAACATCTCACTTGGCTTGAGTCAAAAGAAAATAGATCTTTATAAGGTCTTATAATGTCAAGATCTAATTTCTCCATTACAGATTTGGGCATTAAGTTGTGAGATGCCCCAGAATCAAACATAGCATTGTGGAGGATTTTTTCATGAATATTTAAACTCACATAGAAGGGAGGCACACTTCCTTCTAAATGTTTACCATTTACCTCAGGCCCAAAGATTAGTTCTGGTTGATCATCAAAAACATTTACAGAGTCTTCAGTTCCAGTGATTTTAAGTGATCTGTTGATTTGTTCTCAGCAAGCATCATGTTTAGCTAGTTCGGATAGTGGAACAACTACCTTTAATTTGCCTACTTCAGCTTCTAGATTGAAAGGTTTTTCAGTTTGGGCTTTAGTGTTTCGAACAATTGGATTCTCTCTATTTTCTGATTTTCCGTGTTTTTGTATTTTTCATGTGTAGGGTTAGTATTTACATTTTCTCCTAGATTAACTTCTAGAGGTTCTTCCACAGTTGCCTTAGAGGTAAGGGGGGTGAAAGAGTCTTTGTTATTCTGTTGATTGTCAGATATATCTTCTATTATTGGATTAGAGGGGTTATTGTTAGATCTAGACAAAATTTGTACATGTGGAGGTACTGCTTTTCCTTTGGCTGGTTGTTTTAGAACTTTCTATTTGTTGCTATCAAGCACATCAATTCTTTTGTTTCTCAAATTATACTGTTTGTATACTTCATAGATAGTTGTGTCATATCCTTCCCTGAAGTCAAACGATTCTCCTGATTGGGTTTGAAATTATTTAAGAACATGAGCCTCTTAATCTTCTTGAGTTAGAAACACTTCTCCTTCATTGTTGAGTCCCATTAGATTAATCTAAGTATTCTCAAGGGGATCTTCAGAACTAGAAGCTTTTGTGTAATTCTCTTGGAAAGAGGGTCTAATGTTCTGATTAGGGCTAGTTTTCCCAGCGTCTGAATTTTGGCTTTTTCAGAAATTGGGATTCCTCCCTGTATTGGCCTGCTGACCCTCCCAAGGTGATTTTCTTTCTATTGTCTCTACTCTATCCCCTAATCTTTCCATTCCTTTGATTATGGCATCTAGTTTTTGTTCCACAAGTGAAGATTCTTCTTTCAATGGTATCCTTCTTTCGCTTCTAGCCTTGACACGTTTTGATATCAAGTTAGCCTCAACACTGACAGCTATACTTTGCATTTCTTCTAAAGTTCCGGGGGCTCTTTCCCTTAGTTGAAAAGCCATATCTGAATCAAATCCATCTGGGAACTTGATCAGGGTTAAGTCAGGTGGGGGTTTGAGGTTTTGGGGAATCTTGCACAGTTTCCTGAGTTCCTCTCTTAAGATTTTCATATTTAGATAAGATCTGCAAAGGGTCTTTCTTTTTCTCCCAACGATTTAAGAATTGAGTATAAAGGGCTTCTAGGTCATTTATGCTGTTTTCTCTTAGAGCCCTAAACCAAGTTCTGACTTCCTCTGTTAAAATTTGGACAAATATCCTCATTTTAACATCATCAGCATCAATCTCATATATTTCAAAATAGTCAGTCATTTTCTTGGTATGTTGTTGAGCTATGTAGGTACTAGTGCCATCAAATTGGGTGATTTTACTTTGATAGTCTTGGGGCATAGCACCCAAGTGGGCAGGTAAATTCAAGGGGCTATACTTGTTTGCCATAGCTGGAGGTAGTGATGGAACAACAGATGGGATAGAGGTAACAATAAGGATGTGAGTTGTGGATGGAGGGGTAGAAGGAGGGGTTTGTGGTGGAGTAGTTTGTGGTTGAGATGTATGAGGGAAGGATGTGGAACTTGTAGAAGCAACAATGATTGTATATGGATCAGGTGTTTGTTTAGAAGTGAGTTCAGATTATATTGAATTTTGTAAATGTCTGTCAATAACAACACTGACAACTTCAAATTTTAAGTCTTCAATAAATGCAGGGTCATGAACCAAGTGAACCAATTTAGACTCAGAAAATGTTACAAACAAAGAGGTTTCAAACTGCTCATCGAAGGGCTCATCCTCAAGATAAACCCACTTTACAGGGCAGGATGTTGATCTGTAAATAGGCCAAGAACTAGCAGTACTTTCTAGACTTTCCTGTCTCCTAAGAATTCTGGGAATCAGATTAGGGTTCTCAAACACAGGTGGGGGATTTGGGTCAGGATTTGACCTAGTATAATGAGTCCTTTATGAAGCTAGATTTCTTGGTTATGATTTTCTGAATTGATATTAACAACTTCTATGTTTCGTTAGGATTTTTGAGATTTAATTTAAAACAATCCTAAAGATTTGTTTGATTGAGGAACTAGTTTATGTTCAGTTCATAAACTAGACCAGAGATAGACTGAAGCAACATTCATCTACTTATGATCTTGCAAGGCAAGAGCAGTTCGAAGGCTACCTGGCTAACTTCAAGCTTCGTCTGTAGTTTATAAAGTAAACAATAATGATAAAAAATATCCATTCCCCAGCGGAGTTGCCACTATGTTACCACTTAGATTTTCCTAGAAGTTGTAAAAAGGGGAAAGGGGTCTGAGGTAACCACAAACCAATCTTTTAGATACAGAATCTAGTAAATCTATATCCAGAGAGGGTTCTCTCTTTAAGTTTTAGCTTTGTTTTATAAGGTTTTAGGCTAGTTATTATAGCTTGGGGTTTTGTTTGAATTTGTGGTGAATTTCGGTAGCAAAGGGGTAGAACTAAATAGTTTAGTCCATTGGGCTAATGGAGTCAGGGAAAATGGCTCAACTAGATTTGGTTTCTCAATAAAGGATGGTTTCACAGGGCAAGATAGCTGAACAAAGAGAAAATAGAGACTTAAAATAATGGGATGGGTTTAAAGGGTTAAAGGGCAACTAAGAATCCTTCAACATACTTTAAAAGAGCAGAGTATGACTAATCATCAATAAAGAGCAATTAAGAATTCTTTACTAAATTATTAAAATGAATAAACTAGGAAACAAGAGCAATTAAGAATTCACTGTTTATGCTAGTTCATAAGAAAACATTGAGAACAAAAATGATTGAAGACAGATTGCACTTAAGCACCTTCTGAATTATTTTTTCACTTTAAAATTCAGATATGGAACATGATGAATTTAATAAACCAGAAAACATTAACACATGAGATATAAGATACTTATTTGTTTGACGCCAACGCATGAATCCTGAGAAAAGTCCTTTACATCAATCCTTCATCCAACCAACCATGAAAAATTTGTCCAACAACACTTTTTATTCCAAAATATCAGTTTTACAACAATGTAAAAGAATTCACCCCCAATACTCCGAATGAGGGTGTATTTATACAAAAAATTTACAACAAAATATCTCATAACAAAGTGAGATATAAACTGGGATGACTAATCATATCTTTCAAGAAAATAGGGCCAGAAGACCTCGTAGATGACAAATAGGGCAACCGAATGGTTTGCTATCCCTATTCTTGAGAATGTGTTGGAGTTAGGCCCTATGATTTGGCCTCTTGTTGTCCTTGGTGTAATTATGTGCTGGCTGCTTTATTTTGCTCTTCCTACTGATACGCTTTACCTGTACCTGGTAATCTTTATCTGTTGATCTCTTTTCATCTTCTTTACCCTTATTGACTGGAGTAAAAATTAGAATTTACCTTTTACCATAGATAAATTACAAAATTTCAAGCATTTCTTCCCACCATTTTGGTTGTGGTATTCTAGTTTTCTGAAGCTTTATGAGGGTTTCATCTGTTTCTGTATATTTGAAGAATGTGGGCTGAATTGGGAACAAGTGTTTCAGCTCATGCTCGACATAGAATAAGTTCTCTAGGCTGTCATAGAGAACTTAGCCAGTAGGGAGTGCTTTTATTCCTGGATGCACTCATTGATAAACTTGCATGATTGCCTGCATATTTATTCAATTTATCTACATAATCTCTATGCTTCATTAATCTATCATTAATTACTAAAGGAATTGGTAGCCCTTTATTCTGCAAAATAGCAAACTTTTCCATGAAAGCATTAATCTCTACCCGCATGTCATGACATTTCATTTCTAAGTTTTGCATCAAAGTTTTTTAGGTTAATACTCTTTTGATTTCCAAAGTGGTTTCTGTTCTATCTATTATGCCAAACTCTTCCAACTGTTCCTTATACTTGGTATTTAAAAAATGTATGAGCCTGTTGGCTTCCTCCGCCATTTGTCCTAATTGTGCTTTTGTCCTTTGAATTTCTTCCTGGGCTATCTTCACTAGATCAATTTGTTCAAAAATTACTTGGATGGATGGCTAAACAACATTTATGGAGTGAGTGATATTGGCCCAAAGATTTTTTTTGATTTCTACCAGAGGCTTGTCAAAAGTGAGGTCATTTTCTAATGTTTTCACTTTATTCTCTAATGTTTTAATCTCTCTTGTTTTTTCTACAACATTTATCTTTGAGAGATCATAGCTTTGTTCCAGTTTAGCCAAATGTTCTTTTACCGGTTTTAGCTCTGAAACATGTAATTTCATGTCCTCCATTGATTTTATTAATTCCTCTGTGCTCAGATTGGCACTGCTGCCCTGTGCTGTCCCTGCTGTTGCTGCTGTTCCTGTCATCACCTCTGCTGTGATTTGTCGAATATTTGGTGCTAATGCTGTCCCAAGTGTAGAAGGTACTGCTGTTGAGACTACTGGTATTACATCAGGAGGCTGGGGGGTCGACTCTCCCTGCTTGTCCTTCAGTGCTTTTTCTAGTTCATGTTCAGTCTCATTCAATCTCTCATTAAGCTTTAAAAGTAAATCCATCAACTCTTCTTCATATTTCTGCTTTACAATCTCTGCAGCCTGTGGATGCCTTGAAGGAGGTAGCTTTAGCTTCTTCCTCAAGGCAACAATATCTTCCTCTTTCTTTTTCATCAGTGCTTCTACACCTTTCTCATCTTTGGGATTATGTCCCAATCCAGTAATTATTTCTTCTAAAGACTTTATTCTATCATCTTTGGCAAAGGAGGAGGATTTTTCTAAGTGTAGTTGGGCAGTAGTGTTATCTAAAGAATTTTGTAACCTATGGGCCATCATTGCCTTACAAGTCAAGGTTGAATAAATCATTTCTCTAGTTTGTTTATGCAATTCAATCTGGTCCATAGGATGAATATCCTTTGCCATGACTTTCAAATTTGTTCTGAGATAATCTGTTGCTGATTGAGGTTTTTGCACCTTAGGCTTAAAGTAGCTCATTATCATTTTACCTTCCTTAATGTCATAGGCTGACATTAATCTCTGTTGATTTGTGGGGGCCATTTTTAAATATTGATTGTAAATTTGAAGCCTCAATGGATTATTCCTGGCCTTTATTTTTGTAAACGTTTTCTTGATATCTAAGGCATCTTTCACTGGTGGCCTAGGGGATGATACCTCTACACTTTGCTACCTTTCTAGCTCCTGTCTCTGTGAGCTAGTGGATGTTCCTCCCAATGGAAAAGTTTGCTGGCTAACTACCCTTTCTTCTCGCTGACTATCTACATTCTCTTCAACAAATTCCTCCTCTGAAAGGGGATTTAGTCTTTGTATTTTTGTTCCAGGCTATCCTGAAGATTCACTGGTAGGGGTAGTAGTTTCTATGTCCCTCTTTTTATTCCTTTCCTCATTCTGAGGAGTCTGTAAGCTTGGAGTTTCTTCTACATTGCCCTGAGTTGGAGGAGTTGGCATTTGAACCTATTCTTTGGAAGTTGCAGGTTGCTTGGACATTGTAGACTGTTCAGTGACTTGAATGTTGGTTTCTAGTTCTTTTCCCTTGGATGACCCTGTATCTGGTGTGTTGGTTTCCTGTGGGGCTTGCTGAGAGGCTCCAGTAATGGATGCACTGATTTCTGATCTTTGATATAGCTCGAATGGTACCTGCCCAAAATAATCCAGGTCAAGGGTTTTCTCAAGATTCCTCATAGCATTCCAAAAATTGACTTGTTCACTATCACTTTCTACTAGGGTCCCTTCCCTCCATTCATCCATATTTGAAAATTGTTCAATCTCTGGGATCCTATGGTGAATCTATGGTGACAATCTGTTCTTCATTCTTCTATCACATATAAAGATGTTAGGGTCATATGGTTTCCACCCAAAACTCTTTTGTAACTTAAGATGATCTTCTAAAATTATTTCTGCTTCTCTCCATGCTTCCCTAATGTTGCAGATAAAAGGGCCTAATTGATTCTTGATTCTAAGCTTAGCTTTTTTCTTGGCATTATAAAAATGAACTAAATTTTCATTTATCATTTTCTTGAAATATTCCAATGCAAAGAGTCTCATTGGAACATACTTTGATAGCTTAACAGGGCAGAGTTCACACCCATAGATCCTGAATTCTGTATGGTTCTTATATAGGTAGTAGTCACCTATCCTGTACTGCTTGGACAACTGGAGAATTTTCTTCATATCACCATTGATCCTAGGAGGGGAAACTCCTGTCAATAAAGTGGTTGCTGGATGGACAAATAGCTCAATGAAATCACTATAGGTGTAAGGGGACTCAATGGAATTATGAAAGATGGGACTCCAAAAGATGACAAACCTTGGATTTCCTTTAGTGTCAAGTTTCTTAACATGGAAAGGAAAGTTGTCTGACTCATAATGCAACATGAGATGATATATGAAAGTAGTGTATTTGAAGACTCCTTCATCGTCCAATCTCAGGAATTGGTGATGAATTTTATTGGCAATATAGGATGCATTGTCATATTTGATAGCAGGGGGCTGTCTAGGAGTAAATATTGACAATAACACTAGGGTTACATCATCAAAATATTCACTAGTGTTAAATCCCATAATTAGAGATATCATATCAACAATGAGTCTTCCAGTTTTTGTGAAGAAAGTTTGTAGATAAGGAGGTGGACCTTTGGGCTGGCATTTCGGTAACATGAAGGTTTGATAGATGCGATTCAGTTCTGATTGGGACAATTGAGATGCTTTTTCAAGTAAATATCTGATGGAAATAGGAGTGAGAGGCTAACTAGAGTGGAATTGCAACATTTCATTGATGGATTGAGCAGTTATGGAAAAAGGACCGTTTGACTTGGGGACATAACTGCTCTACGATTAGGATCATAATTGGCACAACATTGATGAATTATATCTGGGAAAACATGGACTGAGGGGAGGAAATACATGGGAAGGTTAGATTCCCACAGTCCTAAGATATCAGATGCATTTAGATTACTATCTCTGGCTTGGAAAAAGACCTTAAGGTGGTTTTTATTACTGGTTAAGTCTTTTATCTGAAAATCTTTATCGGCTAGAGGCAAATAATCTAAATCTTTGGGAGGAGCGTTCATGGGCGTGGCATTCAGGGCTATATGGGTTTCCTTTTTTGGTTCTTGTGGATTCAGAAATAGAATTGGGGTTTTCTGTGGAAAATAGGTGAAACAATAGGTTTGGGAACCTATATAATGAAACAAAGTCTGAATTTGTACTAAATTTAGCTCTTTCTTGTGGAATTTTCAATGTAAAACCAAAACTTGTAGGGTTTTAGTGGAAATTGGATAAATACCTGTAATGGGGAAGTGAACAGTGCAATGGCAGGTTGAATAATAGGTTCTGGAGTGCGTTGCTGTGAATTTTTTGACCAGGTGGCGGTTGGAAAGCTTTAGCAGTTGACTGGGATGTCACTTTGCATGGGAGCACGGGTTGCAGTATATAACAATGAAAATGACGTTTTGTTCATTTTATTTAACGAAGTCAAGGTTGGCGGGGTTTTTTTTGGATTATTAGGTGGATGCCGTAAGCGGGAAAGGATGTTTTGTCACATATGGAGGGTGGTAAGCAGTTTGGTATCACACCGCTTTTGGAGGCGGGCGGTATTTGGCCGGGAGCCAACAATCCCATTGATTGTATGACGCGTGGCAGAGGTACGGGATGAAAACTGCTTGGTGATAGCGCGTTAACTTGCGGTCGCCAGGGGGCCGCGATATCGATGACGACCGTTGGATGATGGAGACGTGATCGAATGGTGGACGGGCGAGTGATATGATGGAGATTTAACTGCGGCGGGCCCAATATATTTAACAGTTAATTAATCATATCGGGGTGAGTGTGAACGACACAGATTATGGTTATATTTAACTTGGGGTGGGATATTTAACATTTTGGGGATTTCTATATATATTTAATAATACGGGAAAGGGTGAACTTTTTCGGGAATTATATAATACAAGTTAGAAATTAATATGAAACAATGTGATAAAAAGCGCTAAGTAAAACATCAGAGTGAACATTTAACTTAAGCTTAATGTGAGAAAATGGGTTTTATGTAATATTATGAATTTTTCCTAAATTAAATGGGATTTTACTTAGGAAAATACTTATGAAAGTGAATGAATGTTGATTTTAAGTACTTAGGTTTTTGAAATTATTGGGCCGAGGGTTCGGTCCCTCCAAAATTAAGAGAAATGCTCTGAGCCCCTCCAATTTAGCAAATACCTTAGTCCTTAGGGGAAATTAGTGAATAATTAGGGAAAATGAGAAGGGGAGTTAATCATTGTGACTTTGCTTTGCTTGTGATTTCTTCAATGTAGTATATGCCTTTGCCTTATGATGAAAAATAAAAGATTAACACATTTAGAGACATTATTTATCACACATGATTCAACAACATTATCTACCTACCCTACCTACTTTACCCTAGCAATTTTTCTTCTTTATTGGGGTGCACTTAAACTGGCAAACCCTCTTCAACTTATTTTTATTTTACATAATGATTTCTATCTAAATCTACACTTATTACATCCAAGGGCTCATATTAAACTATTGAGCTCCTTTTTATTTACTCTACCTATCTACTTATCTGCCAAGATTACACTGTTTGGTCAGATATTTATTCTCTATTCCACAACATGAAATTGAAAAATGAATAAGCCAAGTTTAAACAGTTTGACTATTCATGAATTGTGGCATAAGTAACAAACTGCACACAATTTGTTTATTACAAAAAATGAAAAAGTAGTGGCATTTAGACTTGCACACTTTCCTGGTCCTTTTTGTTTGGAGTTGATTTTTCTCAATTTTTGACCATCTCTATTCTTTTTACTCTTGATTTTATTTTAGGGTATGCCCTCTTTACTTTTTTTAAATTTTTTGATTTTTTGAAAATATGGAAAACCTTTGCAACAAGAAAAGGTATGAACATATTACAGAGCTCATCAAGTCAATCATGACATATGACACCTATTGGTATGGGGGCCTAACAAATGGGATGAACATCCCTGGCCAAAACCTCAAAATCTGTTTTCCTATAGTCTGCTGATGTTTTTGGCTATTGGACTATAGGTTGCATGAATGACATCTGCATTTTTCCTGTTTTGATGTCAAAGGCTGACATCAACCTGTTTTGATTTGTAGGTGTCTACTTGATTTATTAGGCATAAATCTCAGCCTTCAACTTCTCATTCCTCAACTTAATTTCATTGTATCTATATTTGATATCCTTCTCTTTATCCAAAAGCCTGGTGAATGAAGAAACCTCAACACTAAGCTATCTCTCAATAAGCTGAGTGTTTGATGTTGAGGGCTGGTGTGTTTCTCCTGAAGCTGCTGTGCCTTTGCTCCTTTCCACCATTGTATCAGTGTCAGTGATTTCCACTTAGTCAGTGGTGTCTTCTTGTTCAGTGATGGGATTGAGCTTAGGCCTCTTCCTGTAACTGATCTCAAACTGTTCACCTGTGGTTTCCATAGCTGAACTAGAACCTTCTTCCCTAGTTCTCTTTGCATTTCTATCTTCATTGGCTGGAGTTTGTAAAATACGAGGAATATTCATTGGTTCTCCTAGTTCTAGAACCTAAAGGAAGGAAATTGTATCAATCTATTTTTCTACATCAATTAATGTATTCTCTACATCAACTACAATATTGTCCATGTCTATCAAAGTGTTTTCCAACCATTCTGATTGGTTGGAAAATCTCTCTATGTATAGCCTGGGATGATGAATGAAAGGGCCCAATTTGACCTTGAGCCTTAGCTTATTTATGACTCCATGAGGGTCATACTGCCACATAAATATGTTCTTGAATTTCATTTGTTGTAGAATCTTATCAGCCTCTGGTCCAGCTTCCCTAGTATTACCAATAAAGGGGCCCACTTGATTTTTCAATTTGAATTGGGTGTTTTTCCTAGCTGATAGGAAATTTACTTCATCAGAATTTCTAATTTGCCTAAAGTATTCTAGAGCAAATATCCTCATGGGGAGGTATTTGGGAAGTTTGTAGGGGGCAAGTTGGCATCCATAAATTTTTATTTTTGTGTGGTTCTGGTATAGATACCAGTCTCCCACTTTACTGTTCTTTGCCAACTGTAACACCCTTTTGATGTCTTGACTGATTCTGGGCGGAGGGCTACTAGTTAGCATATTCATAACTGGATGGAAAAATGAATCAATGAAGTCTTTGTAGGAAAAAAATAGTGGAGAATTTCTGGATCAATGGTGTCTAGAAGATAACTAATATTGGATTTCATTTGGCATCCAAAATTTGGATGCTAACAGGAAATTTGTCTGACTGATAATATAAAAACATGTGAAACAATACAGATGAGTACTTGAAGACTCTCTTAGTTGGTAGTCTTGTGAACTGCTCATGCATTCTGTCTGCTATGAACTGAGCATAATTATACATTGTAGCAGAAGGCTTACCTGGGAAAAATATGGAAAGGAAAGCAAGGACAACCTCATCCACATGTTCATCAGAGGTGTAGGCTAAAATGTAGGAGAGCATGGTTATGATTTGTTTGCCTCTTTCAGAAAAAATGGTGGCAGCATATGGAGGAGTTTTTGTAGGAGTGTGACACTCTATGATGAAAGTTCGGAAAATTTGGGCTATCCTAAGAGGGTCTAACTTAGTATAGAGGTCAAGAAAGCCTTCAATAGAAAGTGGGGTCCCATTTGGGCTTGGTTGGACTTACAATATTTGGTTAATGGATTCTGCAGTGATGGTGAATAAAACTTGTTGGTCAGGGGTGACAATGACTCTTTGACTGCGAATGTAGAAATCATGGCAGAAGTGGATTATTTCTGTGAATGGGTGTACTTTTGGAAACAAATACTTCGGAAAATTAGACTCCCAAAGGTGAATATCATCTTTCTGGTTTAAAAATTTGTCCTTAATCCAACAGTGGAGCTTTAGAAGGTAGGCAGGGGAACCTGTGTCTTTAATTTGGAAGTCTCTGTCTACTAATGCAAGGTGGTCGATGTCCAGGTAAGGGGTTTGCAGAGGTCTCACATCCAGAGAGGTTTGGGAAGCCATAATTGGGTTTTCTGAATTGAATTAGGCTTTCAGGGGTTTCAGAAGTGAGGTTTGGAAGCTCTGAAACAGTGGGAGGGTAATTACAGTTTGTAAAAGGGCTTGGGATGTACAAATAGGTTTCTTCTCAATTCAGGAAAGTTTCTTTAATTAATTCAATTAATTAACCTTTCAATTTAAATTGTGCATTTTCAAATTCAAGGGCCGTTTTGGTTAATTCCAAGAATACCTAGAATTTAGCGAATTTGCGTGCAAACTGCGTTTTGTGGTAACTGCAGAAAGTATTGAGGCTTCAACTATCAAATGGATGCTTCAATTGGGTATTCGGAGCGTCTTTAGGTGGTAGAAGGTGGTGAAATTAGTCGTAGAGGTTCAGGGTGTCGTAAATGGCTAAGCAGGAGTTTGCAGTGAAAAACGAGTGAAAATAGCAATTTGGGGCTTTTTCGGCCTTTCAACAGGTCACGGTCACATTTTTGCATGGAAATAATTAATGAACAGTGGGCAGTTTTTGGTTTGGGTGGGGAGTTGGTTTCATGCACCATCGCACTTCTTCTGGAAGGCAAGCAGTATTTTTCACGAGCATGTGATCTAACCTAGTGCCGCCACGTAGCAGAAAAGTGCCCAGGCAAAACTGCGAATCTCACGTGCTCTCGGGCTGTTATCAGTCGAATAATGAATATGCGCGATATGGCCATACACCATCGGATCCGGGGGTAGGAGATCGGAGGGCTATCACGCAGTTAAGTTGCACGGATAGAATCAGGAAAGTGATTTGGCGGGGCCCGGGATTTAATTACAGATAATTGTAATTAATTAGTGCATAATGTCAGGTTTTTTTAATATAAGCAGCGGGTAAATAAAGTGGGACCACAGGTTATGTGGCAGGGTTTTTTAATTGCACCAAGGGTTGGTGGGTTAAAAAGGGTATCGGGGAAATATGAAATGGGGGGTGTTAATTACATAAAGCAGGGGGATAAAAAACTTAGGATAAAGGGTTTTTATGGGTTTTTGAGGGGAAAGAAGGGAAATTAACAAGGGGGAAAGTGATATTTGTAATGGGGAATGGGTTTCACACTAGGGAAAGGGGTTTTGGGAAGGGGGGCTAATTTTTGAGGGGTAATTTCTAGGGGAATGTGTGAAACCAAGGGGTAAATTTCAAAATGAGGGGAAAAGGGTATTTATAAATGATGAAGGGATAATGGGGAAATTAGCAAATAAGCATGTGGGGTTATAGTGAAATTAGGGGAAATTAGTTAAACAAGCTTGGTGGATATCCTTTCTTTCTCATAAATCCTCCCGCACATGAAACATAGGATTAAGCATGATAAATGTGCTTTCGACTCAATAACCTTGTGCATTTGCAACCTTTCTTCTACCTACCCTTTATTTACCCTAACATTTTCTCTTCATTTATTGGGTTCATTTGAGCTTGCTGACCCTTTATTTCTTTTTCTTTTGACAAGCAAACTATCTAATTCTAACCTTATAACTTCCAATGGCTCATATTAAACTGTTGAGCTCATTTTTATTTTCTACCTAACTACTGATCTACCAAGGTTAAACAGTTTGGCTAGATCTTCATTTTCTATCTATCAACATGAAATTTAAAACATGAATGAGTCAAGATTAAGTTATCTGACCATCATGGATCGTGGCATTTTTGACAAGCTGCACACAATCTTATTTTGCATAGTAAAGTAAAAATTATTGGCATTTGAATTTGCACCCTTTCATGATCTATTTTTATTTCGTTTTGGGGTTCATATTTTTCACTTTTTTTGACTTATTTATTTATTTTTGTCCTTTGATTATTCTTTTAGGACATACCCTCTTTACATTTTTTTAATTTTTAAATATGGAAAAATTTTTGTAGAAAGCAAAAGTATGTACAATATTACAAGGCTAACCATAGCCAATTCAAAAATTATGAATCCTATTATTATAGGACCCTAATAGTGGCTCCACATGGGGATGGAATTTCCTAGTGAAATGTCAAGAACTTTAAGATCAGTAGCATTTGAAACTGTGACTGTAGTTAACTTGTAAACTGCTCTTCTGTGATTCTTCTTTATTCATACTTATGATGGTGAACCTCTCAAAGCTCAGGGCCTTCTCTCCGGGCTTCAACCTTAAAAGAATACCATCCAATCCAATCTAAACTCTACATTGTTATATACAATGAGCAAAGTAAAATGAACTACTGCTAATCTGTGGATAAGTAATGCTTCAACATCCTACCATTGACTGGTCCTCCTGGTAGATCTGTTCCATCTAATCGTCTCAAGAAAAATGCATTGTTACCTCTGTAACCATAAATGATATAAGGACCTTGCCATAGGAAATCAATTTTTCCATGTTTACCCTTATCTTCTATTATAGAATCCCATTTGATAACTTTATCACCTATGTAAAAATAATCAGATTTCGTCTTTTTGTCAAAAATCTTTTTGATTTTATCCTGGATCACTTGTGATGTGACATAGATCTCTTCTCTGGCTTGCTACAAATGTATTGTCTGATTTATCCTCCTTTGGATATCATTTGGTTCTACTTGTAACTCTTGAATGATCTTCATCACTGGTACTCCTAAAGAGGATGGAAAAACAACATCCATTCCATATACTAGCTGATAAGGAGATGTACCAATGGACTTTTTAGTAGTTAGTCTGTCTGCCCATAAGGCATTGACAAACTTTTTGTTCCATGTCTTCTTGTTGTCTTCTAGTAGTTTTTCGATGATATTAACGAGGCTTTTGTTTGAGGATTATACAAGCCCATTACCTTGAGGGTAATAGGTAGTGGAATGGCCAACGGTAATGTGATATTTGTTACAAAAGTCTACCATTTTCTTGGATTTGAAAGCAGCTGCATTTTCATTAATGAGCTTTTTGGGGCATCCAAATCTTGAAAGGATATTATTTGCAAGGAATGAGATAATGACAGAATCTGTGGCTTGTCTAGAAGGGATGGCTTCTATCCATTTAGTAAAGTAATCAGTGGTTTTCAAAATCCACTTATGCTGGGCTGAGGAGGATGGATGAATTTCCCCAATGAAGTCTAAACCCCATTGTTGAAATGGCACTTCTGTGGACATGGGTTTGATAGGTAAAGGTAAGAGCTTCCTTTTGCCCTCAAATATTTGGCACTTATGATAGGAGGTCACATGTTTCTTGACATATGCAAAAAGGGTGGGCTAGTAAAAAGTTGCCTTAGAATCTTATCAGTAGTTGTTTTCCAATATAAGTGTCCTCCACAATCTCTTTCATGAAATTCTTGCATAATTTTGTTAGCTTCATCTTTCAATAATCAATTTAATATAATGCCACCATTATCTTTCCAAAATAAAGCATTATCCATGATACAATATTTCATTGATTTCATTTAAAAAAATCAAGCTTTAGTTCTAGATAAACCAGGAGGAGCTTGTAAGTTTAGTAAGACAAATATGATATCTGCATACCAAGGTGAATCTGTAAAAGGTTCACTGATCTGTGGAGTCGCCATCTCTTCCTGATCATCTAGGGCACCAATGAAATTTATATCCAAGGCCGGACAGTTCGATTCAGCCATGAGTTTAGCTAAACCTTGGCCTTTGATAAGTTTTGTAGGCTTTATTTCTATGTCATATTCCAAAATAGTGGCAATCCATTTGCCTCTCTTTCCTTCATGCCCATTTTGTGTCAAAATGTCCTTTACTACTGAATTTGGAACACAAGCAATGATGTGTGAATACAAGATGCACACTCTAAAATCTTTAATAACTTTCACTAAAGAAAGTGCTTTTTTTTCCATTATGTTGTACTTTAGTGTAGAATCTCTCAAAGATTTGCTGAAAAATGCAATAGGTTGCTCATATCCTTGATCATTCTTTTGCAACAAGGCTGCTGCAATAGTATGTTCTGAAGCAAAACAAAAAATTATAAAATCTTTTTGGAAATCATGATTTATGAGGACTGGAGTTTTGGTAAGGGCTTCTTTGATTGCTTCAAAAAATTGTTCAGCCTTTACTGACCACTTAAGTGTTGAATCTTTCTTTAACATGTTGTTTAATTCTCTAATTAATTCTTCTAAGTTTGAAATGAATCTCCTAAGAAAATTTATTTTACCTAAAAATGACTATAATTCTTTGATGTTTCTAGGATGGGTGATGTTCATGATTTCCTCTATTCTAGTTGGATCTATTCTAATTCCATCCTTGGATATTATGTGTCCCAAGATTTTACCTTCTTCTAGACCAAAGAGTGTCTTTTTGGGATTCAAAGAGATACCAAATTTTCTGCATTTAATAAAAACTCTTCTTAGGTGATCTAGATGTTTGTTATTTGATTTAGAAAAGACTTTGATGTCATCTTGGTAAACAACTATAAAGTCATGGATTTATTTGGAAAAAGCTATATCCATAGCTCTTTGGAATGTTGTTCCTACATTCATTAATCCAAAAGGCATTTTCAAATACATGAAAGTACCCCAAGGAGTAGTAAATGTAGTTTTTGCTTGATCCTCTAGTTAAACTAAGATTTGGTTATATCCAGAAAATCCATCAAGCAATGAAATTCTAGATGAGGCTACTACCCTCTGAAGAATATGGTCCATTTTTGGGAGAGGATAATTGTCTTTTAATGAGACTTTGTTCAAGTTTATGAAATCAACACTGAGTCTGATTTCTCTTGTTTTCTTCCTAGTAGTGACCAAATTAGAGACCCAATCTGAATATCTGATGGGTGCTATGATTTGGGCATCGCACATCCTTTTTACTTCCTTTTCAATGAGTGGAATAAGAACTAGATTAATTCTCCTAAGCTTATGTTAAAAGGTTTATGATCTTCTTTGATAGGTATCTTATGTTGAATTATGCTGGTGTCATAAGACTTAAGGTCTTCATAACTCTAGGAAAAGACATCTTTAAACTCTTTGAACAGACTTACATATTTTAGTTTTTTATCTGGAGGTAAGGCTTTTGATATTTTGATAAGCTTGGGTTTTTCTTCAGTTCCTATGTTACATTCTTCTATATCTGCTCTTAAAGGCTCCATTTTTGGTTTCTTAGCTACATCGTTTGAATCAAACAAATCTTCTAATGGGACTAATCCCTTAGGCAAAAATTTGTTTTTAAGGTTTAGAATTTCAGGATCATCATTCATTATCTCTTCTATTTCTACATTTTTTAAAGTTATCTATTTCTATTTTAGTGAAATTAGTGGGTTTATCAAGAACTAAAGCATTTATATCTCTTTCACTATCTATATTATTATCTACTGTACAATATGTATCTATATTACAATTTTGAAACTCTCCTTCAGCATTCATGAAATCATAAATTTGAGAATCTTGTGAGAAAATATGCCAATATTTCAAATTGTTAGGTATAACAAGGCTATGTCCCATTTCTGTAGTGTACTGGTGGTTCGGCTGAAAAGGCAATTTGCAGGTACTAGGAAAAGTGGCCAGAATGTGAGCTTGCATATTTTGTTTCCTAGGAATGGTAGCAAAACCAGTTTCTAAAAGGTCCTTAATCAAATCTAGGACAATCTCTCTATATTGGCTAAGTCTGGGATTATTCACAAAGTATTTGCCTTTGATTTGTTTTATAATCAATTCTGAGTCTCCCATGATAGAAACTCTCTTGGCTCCAAGTTTTCTAACCATTTGTATTCCTAAGATTAGAGCTTCATATTCTGCCATGTTGTTTGTGCATTTAAAGTTGAATCTAAATGCGTGATCTTCAAAATGATTATTTTCCATGTTGTGAATCCAAACTCTTGCACATGCTCCTAATCTATTCACAGATCCATCAAAATCTAAATGCCATAGAGACTCATGAAAAATGTTTTCGCTATCAGGTGTTTTGTATTTCTGTTCTACAGTTGTGATTTCATTTTTTGCATTGTCTGAATTGTACAAGATAAAAGAGTCCATATCAGAATGCATGTAGTATATAGCAAAATTCTAAGATTTTTCTACACTACTGACCATGTATTTCATCAATGTTTCTCTGTAAAGTTTTCTTTGTTGACCAAAAATAGAGATGGTGGAATATGACATATCTAATTGTAGAGATCCCTCTAACTTTGCTCCCCATGAGCAAGACAATACCATTCCATAATTGGGAGGGATATCAGCAACTACTATGTCCATGACAATACTCTTTGCTGGGCATTGGACTAGAGTTACACACAAATCCTTAATCATGCCGAGGCATTTAACTTGGCTAGAGTCAAAGGAGAAGATGTCCTTGTATGGTCTGGTGATATCTAAGTTTAGTCTCTCCATGATTGCTTTAGGCATTAAGTTATGGGATGCCCCTGAATCTAACATAGCATTATGTAAGATTTTATCGTGAAAATTCAAGCTAATGTAGAAAGGAGGAATACCCCCTTGTTGATGGGTGCCATTTACTTCAGGACCAAACAATAACCCAGGTTGATCATCATTCAAGATTACAACATCCTCTCCTTCATCTATATTTAATGTTTTAGTAATTTATGCTTTATATGCTTCATTCTTTACCAACTCTGTCAAAGGGACTGATATTTTCAACTTGGCTATCTTAGTCTTAATGTTGAATGGCAATTGAGTTTTGCCTGATTGAATGAGATATTCCTTAGCAGCTGAGGTCTATGTAGTTTTATCTTCTTTTTCATTAGTTGGCAATTCAGTTTGTGTCTCAGCAGTTTTGCTTTGGTTTCTCTTAATTGGAATGGCTCGAGTAACAATTTCAATTTGAGTTTCAGTTGAAGTTATATCTAGAATTTTTGGGCTAGAAGTCTCCTGAGTTCCCTTAGGAAGAATTTGTAGAACTTTGGTCACATGAGCTTCTGTTATATTTTTAGTGTGGGTTTGGATTGATTTCTTAGTGGGAATTTCAGTATTCTTTTTGTTTCTAAGGTTGTATTGTTTGTTAACCTCATATATAGCAGATTCATAGCCTTGTTTGAAGTCAAAGGATTCTTCAGATTCTAATTGCAATTGTTGTAGCATGTACAATTCATGTTCTTCTTGAGTAAGAAAAACATCTTCATTTTTAATCCCTAATAGGTTTATCTGGGTGTCATCCTCTTCTTCATGGCTTTGTGAACCCTTGATCCGGATTTAAACAGGAACGCAATAAAATACAGAGATAACCATATACACAAAGATGTAGCGGAAATAATGTTTCATTTCATTAATGGAAAATACCGAAATATGCTTACAACCAGAATTGGAAATAAACCAGCTAG
>APFE030670646.1:15786-55254 GCA_000404065.3 Pinus taeda | reverse complement strand
CTCCGGAAGTTCAGGACCCGAAAAAACTGCTAAAAATAGTAAATTGTGCTACAATTATGGAAACTGAAAAACTGAAAGGGACAGTTGCGGGGGTCCAAATGGGATAGGTGGTCGGCCACCAACATCCACCTGGATCAACCCTTAACATAGTTTTCCCGGAAGGGTGCTCTAATTTTTTGATCTGGTATTGCATTTTTTCCAGTGTTAGGAATTTTCCTAAAGTTGGGGTTTCTTATTGGGGGTGGCTGTTGATTTTCCCACTGAGTTTTTCTTTCCATGTTTTCTAATCTATCCATTATTCTTTCTACACTCTTAGCTAAACTATCTATTTTATCCTCAGAAGCGCAAGTTTCCTCTTTAATGAAAACTCTCTTTTCATTTCTCATCCTAGCTTTCTCAGCTAATAAATTGGCTTCTACACTAATAGCATTACTTTGCATTTGTTTCAATGTTTCAGGGTTTCTTTCCCTTAATTGGTATGACATGTCAGTGTCAAAACCATCAGGTATTTTGATCAATGCTAGGTCTGATGGAGGCTTAATATTAGCAGGGATTGCATTGTAGATGCTATTGAACCTAGTACAATAATCCTGAACTGATTCATTAGGAGTTCTTTTAATGTTATCATATTCAGATAGTATTTGCAGAGGGTTTTTCTTTCTCTCCCATCTATCAATAAACAATCCATGGAAAGCAGCTAAATCTGGAACATGATTAGCAAGTAAACCCTTGAACCATTTCTTAACATCCCCTGTTAATGTTTGGGAAAACAACCTCATTTGTACATCAGACTCATCAATTTCATGCAACTCAAAATAGTAGGTCATTTTATTTAGATGCTGTTGGGCAGTATATTGACCAGTAGCATCAAAAAGAAAGATTTTGCTTTGATAATCTTGGGGCATGGCATGGAGCAGTGCTGGTAAAACCAAAGGTGCATATCTGTCTACCATGGCTGAGATTTTGGCTTGCCTAGGGGGCAAAGTAGTGGTGCTTGAGGAAGGGCTTGAGATGGGTGGAGACGAACTAGATGAACTTGAGGTGGTTGGTTGAATAAGAAGTTGAGGTATCAATGGTTTAGGGGAATGAACTGTGGTGGATATTATAGGTGAGGTGGTAATAAATGAAGGTGTATTTACAATATTTGAAGATTCTGTAGAAAGTTCAGAGGCAGCAGCAGTGAGGGCAGCTAATTCAACTGATTTTTGGAGATATGCATCATCTATATGGCTTATCAATGTAGAGGTTAAAGCTTCTAGTTTGTCAAAAGTATCTAACACAAGTTTATCTAAATCTGGATGTATAGGAACCTTTTTTGACTCAATGAATTCAATAAAATTAGGGTCTAACACAGTTTCATGAATTGCATTTTCCGATTTAGTTCTAAACAATGAAAGGTCAAAGGACAAATTAAATGGAATATCCTCTAAAGTTGACAATTCCTTGGGGAGTGAATTTGCTTTAACTAACTGGCTACTACTTGCTTGAGTTTCTACCTTTTTAGGTTTTCTTAAAATTATGTCAGGGTCATCAACTATTGTAGCAGGGTTTGGATCTGGATTTTCCTTGGTATAATGAGTCTTTTTGGGAGCCATAATTTTAGTTTTTTAATTGCTTTTTGAAACTTTTTAACCACAACTCTAAAATGACCTTAAGGTGCCAAAGATGATTTTAAGGTTTCCTTAAAGTTTTATTACACTAAGGACTAATCCCCAGTATGGTCGCCAATATGTTATCACTCCAATATTTCTCTAGAGTTGTTAAGAAAGAAATGATTAGAGGTAACCAGAAACCAACTTTGGCGATTAGGATCTAGCCTTCCTAATTCTTAGAGAGGGCTCTCTCTCTATGATTTAATTTTGTTTTAGTTATTTGATTTTATGCTAGTTATGATTGTACTTGGGTTTTGATTTGGATTTGGTGGTGGGATCACTTACTTAGATGGATAGAGGGATGTCTTTTACCATTGGGCTATGGGGTCAAATGTCAAGCAAACATGACTGGATCAAGTTCTAAAAATAGTGTCTATAGGGCAAGGTAGCTGAGTTATTTCAGATCTTAAGGTTGGATGGTGAAGTTGGTTTCAATCGGATCCAAAGAGAAATTAAGGGTTCCTTAGGCCGAATTATGAAAGAAGTGAAAGAGGTCAACCGGGATGGGAGAGAAATTAAGGATTCTTAGATCCAGATATCAGAAGAAACATAGAAATGATTAACTGTTCAAGACAGAGTGTACTTAAACAAATTCTAAAATAAATTTCTGGTTAATTCATTCACTTTAGATAACATGTAAATTTGTGTAATACATAAGAAGATAACAAATTTGATAAAGAAAATCCTTCACTGTAATATCTCAACACATGAATCCTGTAATGCAATTTTTTTATTACTCAGTCCAGTCTGCTGACTTGAAAAATTGGTATAATAACCCTCAGGTTTATGATTAATAAAACTCTACAAATGTATAGCAATCCACCTTCAATACTTCGAATTATGAAGTATTTATACAAAAATAGTTTACAAAATATCCCAAACTGTCTTGGGAATTAATCTAGGAGAAAGAAATATCTTCATGCAAGAAGATAGAGATAGATGTTCAACTGCTGTATGCTGTCCCTATTTATTTGGTTGTGCTGTCTTTATGCTATGATATTTTGTTGTTTATTCTATGCCTTGCTGTTGGTCTTCACGCTGACTATTCCTTTTACTTTGCCCTTTCTCAACTGATACTCTTTACCTGATACTCTTTCATTTGGTTGGCCTGTTACTTTTCTTTTACTGTGCTTTTTTACTTTGACTGTGCATTTTTATAGCAAGTAATTCAACTTTTCCCATGTGTCTGCATCTAGTAATTGAATATTTACCATCCTCCTATAAATTTCACCTGCCTCTCTGTACTTGGCAAAAGTGGGTTTATTTACAAAAAGGTGTTTTACCTCATGCTGGAGGTAAAACTAGTTCTCAAATGTTTGATATAGAACCTTTCCAGTAGGCATCCCCTTCATAGATGAAGTATTTACCTGATCCCTTTCCACCTTGCTTATCCTTCTATTGTAGTCTTCCTTTGGCATTAGTTTGTTATTTATCACCAAGGGATTTGCCAGACCTTTTTGCCTCAAAACATCAAACTTAAACATGAACCTGTCTATAGCTAATTACATGGTTTGGCATTTGTCTTCAAGGTTCATCATCAAATTCCTCTTGGTGAGGACCTTTTTTAAATCTAGTATTGTGCCAATCCTATCAGGTATCTCCAGCTCCTACAACTCATATTTGTTTTTAGAGTTAAGGAAATGGATTAGTCTAGTGGCTTCTTTTGGCATGTCTCCCAGTTCAACCTTAACTCTCTGTATGGCTTGTGTAGCCTCTTTCACTAAGTCACTTTGTTTAAAAATTACTTGAATGGATGGCAAAATATCATTGACAGAGTTAATGATATTGGCCCATAGCTGTTCCTTAGCATGGCCAAGTGGCTCCTTTAATGTCAGCTCTTTCTCTAAGCTCTTTATCCTTTCATTCATTCTGGTTGCCTTTTGTACTTCTTCTTTGTGCAAAATCCGGGCAAGCTTATTGTCATTCTCTAGACTGGTTATCTTTTCCTTAATCTTGCTTATTTCTGTGGTCTGAATGGACATGTCTTCCATTGCCTTGACCAATTTACTTGCCTCATCACTTGGCTGAGCTGCTGTTGTTGTCGGCCCTATTGCTGATGTAGATGATGTGGCAGCTGGTAGTGCTGTAGCCAGTGGAGCTGTAGGAGCCAATGAAGCTACCAAGGTGGATGGTACTACTGTGGTGACTGTTGGAGTAACCGTGGCAATGGCAGTCTCAAGGCTATATTGTTTTACCTGTATCAAGCTGTCCAACTCCTTCTCCATCTCTTTCAATTGATCATTTAGTTGTAAAACAAGGTCCATCATTTCCTCCTGATGTGTTTGGCTTTCTAAGACCTCTTTTGTTTATGGGTGCTCTGAATGAGGCAATTTGAGTTGTTTTTTGAGAGAAACAATGTCCTCATTCTTTTTCTTTATCAAATTTTCAGCATCCTGATATCATTGGGATCATGTCCAAGCTCAATGACCAAGTCTTCCAGTGACTTGATTCTGTTATCTTTGGCCTGTGAGGAGGCCTTTTTCAATTTCTATTGTGCTGTAATGTTGTCTAATGAACTTTGAAGCTTGTGTGTAGTCATAGCTTTACCTATCAAGGTGGAATAGATCATCTCACTTGCCTGCTTGTGAAACTCAATTTGGTAAATGGGATGAACATACCTGACCAAAACCTCAAAATCTTCTTTCATATAGTCTGCTGATGTTTTTGGCTGTTGGACTATAGGTTGCATGAATGACATCTGCATTTTTCATGTTTTCATGTCAAAAGTTGACATCAACCTGTTTTGATTTGCAGGTGTTTGCTTGAAGTATTGGGCATAAGTTTCAACCTTCAAATTCTCATTCCTCAACTTAATTTCCTTGTATCTATCTTTGATATCCTTCTCTTTATCCATAGGCATGGTGAATGAAGAAACCTCAACACTGAGCTGTCTCTCAATAAGTTGAGTGTTTGATGTTGAGGGCTGGTGTGTTTCTCTTGAAGCTGTTGTGCCTTTTCTCCTTTCCACCATTGTATCAGTGTCAACGATTTCCAGTGTGTCAATGGTGTCTTCCGATTTAGTTATAGGATTAAGCTTAGGCCTCTTCCTGTAACTGACCTCAAACTATTCACCTGTGGTTTCCATAGCTGAACTAGAACCTTCTTCCCCGGTTCTCTTTGCATTTCTATCTTCATTGGCTGGAGTTTGTAAAATAGGAGGAATATTCATTGGTTCTCCTAGTTCTAGAACTTGAAGGAAGGAACTTGTATCAATTTGTTTTTCTACATCAATTAATGTATTCTCTAAATCCACTATAGTATTGTCCATGTCTATCAAAGTGTTTTCCAACCATTTTGATTGTTTAGCAAATCTCTCTATGTCTGGCCTAGGATGATGAATGAAAGGGCCCAATTTGAACTTGAGCCTTAGCTTATTTATGACTCCATGAGGGTCATACTGCCACATAAAGCTGTTCTTGAATTTCATTTATTGTAGAATCTTATTGGCCTCCAGTCTAGCTTCCCTAGTATTACAAATGAAGGGGCCCAATTGATTTTTCATTTTGAATTGGGTGTTTTTCCTAGTTGATAGGAAATTTACTTCATCAGAATTTATAATTTGCGTAAAGTATTCTAGAGCAAATATCCTCATGGGGAGGTATTTGGGCAGTTTGTAGGGGGCAAGTTGGCATCCACAAATTCTTATTTCTATGTAGTTCTGGTACAGATACCAGTCTCCCACTTTACTGTTCTTTTCTAACTGTAACACTCTTTTGATGTATTGACTAATTCTGGGTGGAGGGCTACTGGTTAGCATATTCATAACTGGATGGAAAAATGAATCAATGAAGTCTTTGTAGGAAAAAAATAGTGGAGAATTTCTGGATCAATGGTGTCTAGAAGATAACTGATATTGGATTTCCTTTGGTATCCAAAATTTGGATGTTGACATGAAATTTGTCTGACTGATAATATAAAAACATGTGAAACAATACAGATGAGTACTTGAAGACTCTCTTAGTTGGTAGTCTGGTGAACTGCTCATGCATTCTATCTGCTATGAACTGAGCATAGTTATACATTGTAGCAGAAGGCTTCCTTGGGCAAAATATGAAAAGGAAAGCAAGGTCAATATCATCCACATGTTCATCAGAGGTGTAGCCTAAAATGCAGGAGAGCATGGTTATGATTTGTCTGCGTCTCTCAGAAAAAATGGTGGTAGCATATGGAGGAGTTTTTGTAGGAGTGTGACACTCCTCTATGATGAAAGTTTGGAAAATTTGGGCTATCCTAGGAGGGTCTAACTTGGTATAGAGGTCAAGAAAGCCTTCAATAGAAAGTGTGGTCTCATTTGGGCTTGGTTGGACTTGCAACATTTGGTTAATGGATTCTGCAGTGATGGTGAATAAAATTTGCTGGTCAGGGGTGACAATGGATCTTTGATTGGGAATGTAGCAAGCATGGTAGAAGTGAATGATTTCTAGGAATGGGTGTACTTATGGAAACAAATACTTGGGAAAATTGGACTCCCAAAGGTGAATATCATCGTTCTGGTTTAAAAATTTGTCCTTACTCCAGCAGTGGAGCTTTAGAAGGTAGGCAGGGGAAGTAGTGTCCTTAATTTGGAAGTATCTGTCTGCTAATGCAAGGTGGTCGATATCCAAGTGAGGTGTTTGCAAAGGTCTCACATCTAGAGAGGTTTGGGAAGCCATAATTGGGTTTTCTGAATTGAATTAGGTTTTCAGGGGTTTAAGAAGTGAGGTTTGGAAGCTCTGGAACAGTAGGAGGGTAATTACAGTTTGTAAAAGGGTTTTGGATGTACAAATAGTTTTCTTCTCAATTCAGGAAAGTTTCTTTAATTAATTAAATTAATTAACCTTTCAATTTAAACTGTGAGTTTTCAAATTCAAGGGCCATTCTGGTTAATTCCAAGAATACTTGGAATTTGGCAAATTGGAGTGCAAACTGGGTTCCATGGTAACTGCAGAAGGTATTGAGGCTTCAGCTGTCAAATGGATGCTTCAATTAGGTATCTGGAGCGTCTTCAGGCGACAAAAGGTGGTGAAATTGGTCACAGAGGTTTAGGGTGTCGTAAATGGATAAGCAGCAATTTGCAGTGAAAAACGAGCGAAAAGAGAAATTTGGGGCTTTTTTGGCCTTTTAACGGGTAACAGTCACATTTTGGCTCATAAATAATCAATGAATAGTGGGCAATTTTTGGTTTGGGTAGGGAGGTGGTTTCATGCACCATCACATTGCTTTTGGAGGGCGGGTGGTATTTTTCGTGAGCACGCGATCTAACCTGGTGCCTCCATGTAGCAGAAAAGCGCACAGGCAAAACCACAAATCTCACGTGCTATCAGGCTGTTATTGGTCAGATAATGAATCCGTGTGATATGGTTGTACATCATAGGATCTAGGGGTAGGAGATCTGAGGGCTATCACATTGTTAAGTTGCATAGGTAGAATCAGGAAAGTGATTTGGTGGTGCCCGAGATTTAATTACAAATAACTGTAATTAATTAGCACATAATGTTGGGTTTTTTTAATATAAGCAACATGTAAATAAAGTGAGACCATGGGTTATGTAGTGGGGTTTTTTAACTACACCAAGGGTTGGTGGGTTAAAAAGGGTATTGGGGAAATATGAAATGGGGGGTGTTAATTACATAAAGCGGAGGGGATAAAAAACTTAGGATAAAGGGTTTTTATGGGTTTTTGAGGGGAAGGAAGGGAAATTAACAAGGGGGAAAGTGATATTTGTAATGGGGAATGGGTTTCACACTAGGGAAAGGGGTTTTGGGAAGGGGGGATGATTTTTGAGGGGTAATTTCTAGGGGAATGTGTGAAGCCAAGGAGTAAAGGTCAAAATGAGGGGAAAAGGGTATTTATAAGTGATGAAGGGATAATGGGGAAATTAGCAATTAAGCATGTGTGGGTGTAGTGAAATGAGGGGAAATTAGTTAAACAAGCTTGGTGGATATCCTTTCTTTCTCATAAATCCTCCTGCACATGAAACATAGGATTAAGCATGATAAATGTGCTTTTGACTCAACAACCTTGTGCAATTGCAACCTTTCTTCTACCTACCCTTTATTTAACCTAACATTTTCTCTTCATTTATTGGGTGCATTTGAGCTTGCTGACCCTTTATTTCCTTTTCTTTTGACAAGCAAACTATCTAATTCTAACCTTATAGCTTCCAATGGATCAGATTAAACTGATGAGATAATTTTTATTTTCTACCTATCTACTGATTTGCCAAGGTTAAATAGTTTGGCTAGATCATCATTCTTTATCTATCAACATGGGATTTACAACATAAATGGGTCAAGATTAAGTTGTTTGCCCATCATGGATTGTGGCATTTTTGACAAGCTGCACACAATCTTATTTTGCATAGTAAAGTAAAAAGTAGTGGCATTTGAATTTGCACACTTCCATGATCTATTTTTATTTCATTTTTGGGTTCATATTTTTCACCTTTTTGATATTTTTTATTTCTTTTTGTCCTTTGATTATTATTTTAGGACATACCCTCTTTACATTTTTTAATTTTTAAATACGGAAAACATTTTGTAGAAAGCAAAAGTATGTACAATATTACAAGACTAACCATAGCCAATTCAAAAATTATAAATCTTATTATTATAGGACCCTAACAATATGAAAGGGAGAGAGATTACAACCAAAAGTGGAAGCTGATCTTGTAGAGATCTCCCAAGTTGACTTGTCCTTCCTTGCTATTGAGCCTCATAATTGCTTCTTTTTGACACCCTTTTCCACCTATTTTATTCTTATGTGACCATCATAATCACTCAATGGGCACCAATTCACAGGATTTATGACATGGCAGGTATATAATTGCCTTGTATTTCATAAGTTGATAATGTTCTTTATTATTAGTCTAATATTTTGTTTAGCTACCAAATTGGGATGATTCTGCAGCTAAGTCCATGGTTTGATAGGTTCCAAGGTGCTAACTAGAGAGAAATATATGGAAAGGTGGCAATTAATGCACTCAATGATTCCCTCCTACCTTCATGAACCAGATGGATAAAATAAGCTTCCAGTTACATGGTCAAGGATAAAGTCAACTCTTTCAGCTATAACAGGCGAGAGAGGAATGAGATATACGCCTCACGATTTGCTTTGTTAATAGCAAATCGTGAGCAGATTTTGTTATGTTATCTTTTCATAGTTAGTTTTAGCATTATGTTAGAAAGGTTAGGCATAGAGCTCTGAACATTTAATGATACATGCTTTATAAAAGACATCGCAGCAGAGACACACAAAGTGTTTTTATATATGCGAAAATAAAGACTTAAAACTCTGTTTTTGATATTTAGTTTATGAAGAACCTTTTCATTTCCATGCATGGTTGACTGTTTGATTACTGATGTGATTACCTGCTTCTCATGGAGGGCCCCCTCGAGCAGTAAGGATTATTGTTCGTTTTTAGTAGATAGAATTTCTATATAATTTCATAAGCTTTCTGTTCTGTTCAATTGAGTCTTTAATTTCTTTCAAATTCAAATTATGATTGTTTTACTAATCATCTCTTTTGTTTATAGATGCACATGAATTAAGCTTAACAACAATGATAGTAGCGATATGATGTATACTAAGTTAGGCAATACTTTATTTTCCTTATAGAACAGAGGATTTATTTGTAGACATAATCAGATGTTCCATTTCAAACATAAGTTATTTATAATTCAAGTAAGTGTGGATGTAGTTAAGCAAAGATTTAATTTATTTTGTTTTTTTTTTCATGCAAGAGTGTGTTATATTGATAGATAAGTTGATTCTTACAAAGCATATTTTAGATATATAGAAGAGTGTGTGTGCTTTTTTATGAATTTCATTTCATTTACAATAAGTATGGGATTGATTTACTTATATTTAGAGTTGTGAGATTTTCTTTTGAAGAAGAGTGTGAGATTTTTCATAAGTAGTCTTCAATAAAAGAGTGATCATTTTATTTTATTTTAGGAATAATTTCTTTTATCATGTGCATTTCAATAAATTAATTTAGAATTTATATTTCGATAATTCATCTTAATTTGTACTTGGTGTGAATAACTAAAGACTTCTAGTATATACAATACACTTACACTTCATCATCTTACTAGCCCTGGACAATCATTTATGCAAGAAATTTAAGGTTAATTAAATTGCCAAACATTTTGGCGCTGTTGCCAGGGAAGTGTAAATAAGAGTGTTTTCTTTTTATTTAAAAAAAAACAAAATGATATGCATAGAGAAAGAGATTCTAGAGGTAGATTTGTAGGTAGAGGTAAAAGTTTGATTCCAACATCATCACTCACCCCAACACGACCTCGTAGTGCCACACCACCCATTCAAACTCATATTCCATCATTTGCAGGAAAACATAAACTTCATGAGGTACTTAGATCTGAAATCCAACCTAGAGATTCACCAACCTCATCAACCGAAGCATCAATGGAAGAAGAAGATCCTACTCCCCAACATAAGGAGTAGTTTTCCTATCTTCAACTGGAGAAAGACTTCTAAGACAAGAGCTAGAGATCTCTAGCAAAGAAGAAGAGGAAGAAACTTATTTTAACTTACTATTGATAGAAGAACCAAAACCAGAAGAGCTAGAAGAATAATTAGAAAGCCCAGTTTTGGAACCCTATATTAGTTTTGAAGAATCTACAATGGATGGAGAAGGGGAAGGAGAGGTACATAATCTTAATGGTGAATAACCTAGGAAATAGAGGAGGAGGAGGATGTAGAGGAGATCCAAAACCCTTTGAATTTCCAATCCTTGATGAAGATACAATAGCTACAATGAAAAACATCTCACCCTCCATCCTTCCGAATTTTCATGGATTAAGAAGTGAGGATCCTGAAACATTTCTCTTTGAGTTTGAAGTCTTGTGTAGATATTATGATTACTTGATTGACCCTTAACAGTTTAAATTGTTTCCAGCAACTCTTAAGGATGCAACATTAAAATGGTTCATGGGCTCGGGAGCACATTCTATAAGAACATGGGATGAAATGAAAACTACATTCTTAGAGAAAGTTAGCCTCCTGCTCATAGCAGGTGTTCATTTTTCATGATTGACATTTTTACATGCTAAATATGTCATGCTCTGCAGGCTGCAATGTTCCATATTTGATGCTCAGGCCAAAGAAGTATCCATGAGGGTCTGCCAGCCCAAATGCCCTTGCTATATTCCAAATTTTGAGGAGTTATTCCATTTTGAAGAATCTTCAATTAAAGGGAGGTCCAAACAACTCAATCTTGGTCTCCCTAGGTTTCAATTTCCTGTTATAGAATATAGAGAATCATTATCTGTCCAAACAGCTTAATCTGGGCAGATTTGTAGATAGATAGAGAAGCAAGGGTGCTCAACAGCTTAATCTGAGCCCCTGGATGGCATAATTATAGATATAGGTAGGAGGACAGTAAATAAAAGAAAAAGGTTGAAAAGTTGGGTTTGCCAGTTCAAGTGCACCCAAACCAAAAGAAGAAAAAATTCTAGGTAAAGTAGGCTGGGTAAGTAGTTCTGTGGTTGCAGAAATCAAGCTATGTGATCCATTTCATATTTTCAAGTGTCATACCTATCCAGATCATAGTTTGGTGGCACTTTCTCATGTTGATCAGATCAGGCAAGGCATCTCTAACTACCCTCTCTTCTTATTTCCTCAAACTCATTCACTAACATCCCCTCAAGGACCTTGGGATCTGCCCAAGAGTCCATCTTTCATTCCCTTTTTTCTTAAAAGCCAAGTTGACATCTGAGATTGGCTTAGTGAAAAGAAGCCACATTTCTTGTGTAAAAACAATCTTTGCACAAATCCATCATTCCCCTTACATTTTCACTCCACCAACTCATGCTAACTCCTAACTCTATTATTTAGCTCCCCAAGTCATTCCTCTATCCCCTACTATGTGAAAACTATATAAAAAACCCAAAATATTTAATATCCCACCCCCTGGCAACTATAGCCTAATAAACAAAGTCAGGAAGATGCCAGGTCTATCTGGGGCCTTGGTATTAACCCTTCCACCTTCGCTTCCCTTGGGATTTATTTCAAACCTCTATTTAAATAAATAACCATGCCACACCCCGCCCTGCGCATGCATAACCTTTGGATTTCATTGATATTCGGTCAATGAATAACCACCACCCCGAGCGCGCATTCAAACCCTCAAAACCTAAAGTTTAAAACCCACCACCGCCACGAATAATCAAACAGTTATCGTGTGCGCATTTGTGTTAAACCCCACTCATCTTCTCCTCCCATCCGCCGTCGGATCGTCTCTCCAAGATCCAACGGCCCTCGTGCATATCGGGCGCCCTTATATGATGGCACAATAGTGCCTGATGGTCGACGGTTTCACCGTCGTACCTCGGGACACTTGGTGGATTTTCATTGCGTCGGGTTGCCCCTGACAAATACCGCCCCCGTACCAAAAGCGGTCCGATGCAAACCGCTTACCGCCCTCCCCTATTGCCACTTCGCCGTTGACGACGCCGCCACCTCATCAGCCACTGTGCTGTGCCCTGCTGCGTCACCCTACCACGTCACCCTGCCACGTCACCTTTCCACGTCACCTGCTGACGTCATCATCCATACTGGGTCTCACTGCTGACGTCATCCGCCGTACTTTTGACGTCATCCACCGTACCGTTGACATCATCCGTCGAAAGGAAAACGCGCAAGAGCAAAATCGAGGCTTCGGAGGCCTGGAATCAAATTCTGAGGCAGTTTTCGATGCGCTAATCGCGCATCGCTACGGGAAATAGGCCATATTGGGGAATCTTTGGGGAATCTTTGTTCTCAGTTGCTGTTTTTGCCGAAAAAGGGCCGAAAAGGGGCAATTTAACATTTTTTACCACATCAGAGAGGGGAAGAAGCCCCGATTCAATCAGAGAGTATCAGTGAAGTGACAGAGAGTATCAGATCGACCATATCAGAGCCAGGAAAGCATTAAAGACCATCCAAAACGAATCAATTCATACCAGGACAGGGTCATAGGCCATTAAAACCAAATCATAACAAATTAAATGGGAATCACAGTCACCTAAGATCAACAGAACCGACTCAGAGGTGCAGGTGAGAAGTGAAAGGTGCAGCAATTGTAGATTGGACAAGCAGAGCTTCCAGAGGACAACAGATAGCCACATTTTGAAATAGCTGCCCCCAGCGCAACATTAGATAGATATTTTCATTACTTATAAGACAAGTTAGGTTAACTGCATTTACTTCCTGAAAAAATATCTTTTAGCAGATCTTTGTTGTAGATATTTTACCTATAAATACAACCCTGAACAATGTAATAAGGGTTGGTGGGTTGTTTGGTTGATCTCTCATTTTGAGAGCTGCACTGTAAATATTGAAGAAACTTCTGTAATCAGAGATTGCTGGAATACTTGCATCTAAACTGGTTGGTTGTGTTCTCAATGGCTGAAGAATTTGGTATGGAATTCTCGTGCTTGCTCATGGTTCAATAAGTTGTCCCTCCCTTTGTTTATTAGTTCATACATAGCTGTATCAAATATATATCATGATCTAAGTTGTAGGAAAAAAGAATAGACCAGAATAGGTTCTCATGCCCTCTGTGCTCAATCCTTGCAACTTTCAATGTTTTCCTCTGAAACAATGATGGATATGCATTCTTAATTGCGCCTATTTAAACTATTCCTTTCACATATGAATGCTGTCTGGGAATTCTTCATTGCTCCCAGATATCACTCATCCACTTTCCCTCTTTGACTGGATGAGAGATTCTTAATTGCCTCTCGTTCCCTAACTTCCATTTCACTCTTGTTCCAGCATAAAATCATTGTGCCATGTGTGGCTATCCTGCTCCATATTTCCCTCTTCTACCGGAGGAAGAACACACCTCAGTTCAGTCATGACTCCATGCCCAATGGTTTGAACTTCTTACTCTTTGCATGCCAACTTAGTTTGAATAAGATCAACCACCCCATCAATCAAAAAAATAAAAAAAACAAATCAAAACCCATGCACCTCATAGCTAGCCTAAAATCACCCCTTAAACAAAGTTAAAATCCTGAAGAGAGAGCCCTCTCTGACTGTTGGTAGGTTAGGACCTGCAGTCCAAAGACTGGTTTGTGGTTACCTCGGCCGTATTCCATTGGGAGTAAAAGGGAACAACCTGAGTGATAACATAATGGCGACTTCACTGGGGAAAAATCATATGTTCATTACTGTAAACCGCCATTTTGATTAGTTTGCCTTCCTAATAATTCTTAAACTTATTTTGAAAAATAAAAAAAAATCACAGAAATCTCAAAAATCAAAAAAGTATTTTACTTCTTGTTGAATATTAAGTCCTGATCTGAGTGGTGGACAGAGATCAGGGCCTTCAAAGTTCATTTACTTATCCACCTGGCGACTCCACATAATCCCCATAATAAAGACTCCACTGGAGAAATGAACCCAAGAGAAATATATGAGCAGATCAGGCTGTTGACCTGGACTACTATCCAACAGGTCATGTTCTTTCTCTTCCACAAAATTTTGTTGTGTATATTGTATTTTAAAAATGATTTTAAATTAGATTTTCATGACTTGCTCTTTGAAAATATTGTTGAAAGGCCTCCTTGCACATTACAACAACAACCTTTAAAAGTTGTTGAGAATCATCATACAGCCAAGGAGGAAACAAATATCAAAGCCAATCATGCTATCCCTGTTCATATTGAGCCCATTCAGCCAATTCCTGTACATGCTCCCGTGCCCCGTAAAGTTCCTGACAGGTATAAGCCTCTTGTGTTGCCTCCTGTGCTTAATCCTCTGCCAAGAAATCATCCTGATTATCTCCCAAGATTTGATGAAGAAAATGGTATTACTACCCAAACGCATATCCAAGCCTTTGAAGATTATCTTAATATATTTGAAGTAGAGGAGGAGGATGTTAGTATCAGGCTGTTTTCCCTTTCTTTGCAAAGCGAAGTTAGGACTTGGTTTAAAGCCTTGCCTGAGGCTAGCATCTCGAATCTTTAGCAGTTTTCCAAGCTCTTCCTTGATAGATGGACGATCAAACTTAATTTCCTCTTGCTCATCGAAGAATATAATCAATTAAAAAGAAATCCAAGTGAATCTGTTCAACAATTTCAAGATCGATTCAATCAAGTTTATCATGCTCTACCTTTGAATATTATACCTCCCCCTGATCTAGCTCTAGTGCATTATCCAAGAGCTTTTGACCCAGAAATATAATTCCATTTAAGAGAAAGGAGTCCCCCTACTATGGAACAAATGTAGGACATGGCAGTAGACATAGAGGCAAATCTGAGAATCAGGGAGGAAAACCGCAAAGCAGAGCAAGAAGACAAACTTCATGGTTGGTTGCAAAGGTCAGAGGAAATGATCACAATGAAAGTGGAATGTTTAGAACATCTGAACACATCTATTTTGCAACAGGAAAGTAATGACATTCATGAACAAACCTACCACAAAACAGATGACATATTCGTACAACCATACATGATGGAGCAATCTCTTGATATTCTATATGAACATAACATATTCTCTTCTTTCAATTGCCTGCCAAAATATGATGAATATGACGACGATGATGAGCCTAATGATCAAATCAGCCTAACAGAGGAATTAGAACCTACTTTGGCAGAAAGAAAAATTCAGGTTCAGCAGCCTGAATACAATGAGCAGCATGCCCATATCTGCTATGAAGAAAAGGAGGAAAGCGCAGAAAATTTTGATTTCAGTGAAGGAACTTTACCATTTTGTTTTGAATATTTTCAGTTTATTAAGGAAAACTATCATACAATTAGTAAGAAAATATCAGCAAGTGTTGATATGGATCATCTGGAGGAAGCTCAAACCAATGTTCAAAATATATTGCCTCTAGCTTTGCAGCCCCACAGTGCCATCAAGTATCAGATGGAAGAAGACTTAGGAGCAACAACATATGATCAAGTCATCCATGTAGATCCCCTGCCTCTTTATGTTCAGCCATCTGATGTTTTCAAAGAAGAAAAGGAGCAGCCTGTGCAGATCAGTCAAAGGCCATATGAGCCTGCTTGTAATAAATTGCCAATATCGGTGCAGGTGGTATATGATGCATGTGCTAACAGGGGGTATGATGAAGTAGAGAGGTCCTCTTCTCCACTAGTAGGCTGTGTGCCTCAATATTATAGTGTGGATGATATCCCTATTACAAGGCATGATAGTGATCCCAAACCTTTGTACAGTTCTTTAAATCAGTTTGGCAATAATGTATATATGCTGCAGGACCCTTTTGTACAGTTTCTTGATTCAACAAAGAAGGTCAGCAATTTCCTGATCTTCTCAAAGATTAGCAAAGCCATATCAGATTTCAAGATCTCAGTTTTTTTTCCGCCAGCAAGCACAAGCAGCAAAGCTCGTTCATGTTTATAATACTTGAATGGCGGCACTGGTGATTTCATTTCACATAACAGCAGAGTAAGTGCTGGTTAGGGTAGGTAGGTAGGATTTCAGTTTTTGTTTAGATAGCAAGCTTGTTGCAGTTGAAGCCCGAAGTGAAGGCCATAAGCTCTTCAAGGTCTGCTGTCATGTTCATAAATAAAGCAATCAGCAAAGGAAAGTTTTCAGAGTACAGCGAAAAAGGGAAGATCAAGGCATTCTGACCTGCTATTCTTGGCCTTTCACAAGGAAAGGCCATCCCCAAGTGGAGCCACTGTTAGCCTCCTGCTCATAGCAGGTGTTCATTTTTCATGATTGACATTTTTACATGCTAAATATGTCATGCTCTGCAGGCTGCAATGTTCCATATTTGATGCTCAGGCCAAAGAAGTATCCATGAGGGTCTGCCAGCCCAAATGCCCCTGCTGTATTCCAAATTTTGAGGAGTTATTCCATTTTGAAAAATCTTCAATTAAAGGTAGGTCCAAACAGCTCAATCTTGGTCTCCCTAGGTTTCAATTTCCTATTATAGAATATAGAGAATCATTATCTGTCCAAACATCTTAATCTGGGCAGATTTGTAGATAGGTAGAGAAGCTAGGGTGCTCAACAGCTTAATCTGAGCCCCTGGATGGCATAAGTATAGATATAGGTAGGAGGACGGTAAATAAAAGAAAAAGGTTGAAAAGTTGGGTTTTCCAGTTCAAGTGCACCCAAACCAAAAGAAGAAAAAATTCTAGGAAAAGTAGGCTGGGTAAGTAGTTCTGTGGTTGCAGAAATCAAGCTATGTGATCCATTTCATATTTTCAAGTGTCATATCTATCCAGATCACAGTTTGGTGGCACTTTCTCATGTTGATCAGATCAGGCAAGGCATCTCTAACTCCCCTCTCTTCTTATTTCCTCAAACTCATTCACTAACATCCCCTCAAGGACCTTGGGATCTGCCCAAGAGTCCATCTTTCATTCCCTTTTTTCTTAAAAGCCAAGTTGACATCTGAGATTGGCTTAGTGAAAAGAAGCCACATTTCTTGTGTAAAAACAATCTTTGCACAAATCCATCATTCCCCTTACATTTTCACTCCACCAACTCATGCTAACTCCTAACTCTATTATTCAGCTCCCCAAGTCATTCCTCTATCACCTACTATGTGAAAATTATATAAAAAACCCAAAAATATTTAATATCCCACCCCCTGGCAACTATAGCCTAATAAAAAAAGTCAGGGAGATACCAGGTCTATCTGGGGCTTTGGTATTAACCCTTCCACCTTCGCTTCCCTTGGGATTTATTTCAAACCTCTGGTTAAATAAATAACCATGCCACACCTCGCCCCGTGCATGCATAACCTTTGAATTTCATTGATATTCGGTCAATGAATAACCACCACCCCGAGCGCGCATTCAAACCCTCAAAACCTAAAGTTTAAAACCCACCACCACCGCAAATAATCAAACAGTTATCGTGCGCGCATTTGTGTTAAACCTTGCTCATCTTCTCCTCCCGTCCGCCATCGGATCGTCTCTCCAAGATCCGACAGCCCTCGTGCATATTGGGCGCCCTTATATGACGGCACAATAGTGCCCGATGGTCGACAGTTTCATCGTCGTACCCCGGGACACTTGGCGGCTTTTCATTGCGTCGGGCCGCCCCTGACAGATACCGCCCCTGTACCAAAAGCGGTCTGATGCAAACCGCTTACCGCCCTCCCCTGTTGCCACTTCGCCGCTGACGATGCCACCACCTCACCGGCCACTGTGCTGCGCCCTGCTGCGTCACCCTGCCACGTCACCCTGCTGACGTCATCATCCGTACTGGGTCCCACTACTAACGTCATGCTGACGTCATCCGTCGTACTGCTGATGTCATCCACCGTACCACTGACATCGTCCGCCGAAAGGAAAACGCACAAGAGCGAAATCGAGGCTTCGGAGGCTCGGAATCAAATTCTGAGGCAGTTTTCGATGCACGATTAACGCTTAGCGCTAATCACGCATTGCTACGGGAAATAGGCCATATTGGGGAATCTTTGTTCTCAGTGGCTGTTTTTGCCGAAAAAGGGCCAAAAAGGGGCAATTTAACAGTTTTTACCACATCAGAGAGAGGAAGAAGCCCCGATTCAATCAGAGAGTATCAGTGAAGCGGCAGAGAGTATCAGATCGACCATATCAGAGCCGGGAAAGCATTAAAGACCATCCAAAATGAATCAATGCATACCAGGACAGGGTCACAGGCCATTAAAACCAAATCATAACAAATTAAATGGGAATCACAGTCACCTAAGATCAGCAGAACCGACTCAGAGGTGTAGGTGAGAAGTGAAAGGCGTAGAAATTGTAGATTGGACAAGCAGAGCTGCCAGAGGACGACAGATAGCCACATTTTGAAACAGTTGCCCCCAGCGCAACATTAGATAGATATTTTCATTACTTATAAGACAAGTTAGGTTAACTGCATTTACTTCCTGAAAAAATATCTTCTAGCAGATCTTTGTTGTAGATATTTTACCTATAAATACAACCCTGAACAATGTAATAAGGGTTGGTGGGTTGTTTGGTTGATCTCTCATTTTGAGAGCTGCACTGTAAATATTGAAGAAACTTCTGTAATCAAAGATTGCTGGAATACTTGCATCTGAACTAGTTGATTGTGTTCTCAATGGCTGAAGAATTTGGTATGGAATTCTCGTGCTTGCTCATGGTTCAATAAGTTGTCCCTCCCTTTGTTTATTAGTTCATACATAGCTGTATCAAATATATATCATGATCTAAGTTGCAGGAAAAAAGAATAGACCAGAATAGGTTCTCATGCCCTCTGTGCTCAATCCTTGCAACTTTCAATGTTTTCCTCTGAAACAGTGATGGATATGCATTCTTAATTGCACCTATTTAAACTGTTCCTTTCACATATGAATGATGTCTGGGAATTCTTCATTGCTCCCAAATATCACTCATCCACTTTCCCTCTTTGACTGGATGAGAGATTCTTAATTGCCTCTCGTTCTCTAACTTCCATTTCACTCTTGTTCCAGCATAAAATCATTGTGCCATGTGTGGCTATCCTGCTCCATATTTCCCTCTTATACCGGAGGAAGAACACACGTCATTTCAGTCATGACTCCATGCCCAATGGTTTGAACTTCTTACTCTTTGCATTTCAACTCAGTTTGAATAAGATCAACCACCCCATCAATAAAAAAAATCAAAAAAACAAATCAAAACCCATGTACCTCATAGCTAGCCTAAAATCACCCCTTAAACAAAGTTAAAATCCTGAAGAGAGAGCCATCTCTGGCTGTTGGTAGGCTAGGACCTGTAGTCCAAATGGCAAAGACTGGTTTGTGGTTACCTCGGCCATATTCCATTGGGAGTCAAAGGGAACAACCTGAGTGATAACAGAATCTACAATGGATGGAGAAGGGGAAGGAGAGGTACATAATCTTAATGGTGAATAACCTAGGAAATAGAGGAGGAGGAGGAAATAGAGGAGGAGGAGGAGGTAGACGAGATCCAAAACCCTTTGGATTTCCAATCCTTGATGAAGATACAATAGCTACAATGAAAAACATCTCACCCTCCATCCTTCCAAATTTTCATGGATTAAGAAGTGAGGATCCTGAAACATTTCTCTTTGAGTTTGAATTCTTATGTAGATATTATGATTACTTGCTTGACCCTCAAAAGTTTAAATTGTTTCCAGCAACTCTTAAGGATGCAACATTAAAATGGTTCATGGGCTCGGGAGCACATTATATAAGAACATGGGATGAAATGAAAACTACATTCTTAGAGAAATATAAGGATTATTGTATGCCCCATAATCTTAAGGATGAAGACTTTAAAATGATGCCAAAAGAACAAGAAAATATTGAAGATTTCATTGAAAGATTTTCTTATAATGTTAAAAGGGTAAAATGTATGAACTAGATGAAGAAAATTTGAAAGCCCTCTTATTAAAATCCATCAGAGATGAGTGGATTTATCTTCTCAATTTGATGGGTAAGGGAGATATTTATTAGTTATCACTTGGAGAAATTTGTGAGTTATGTATACACATTTCAAGAGGTAAGGCAAGAACTGAGAAAAATCCAAGAGATCCTCTCATGTCTAGGATTAATAAATCTGTAGCTGGGACAGTAAGTAGGGTTGAATTAGGAAATTTGCTTGACAATTTTAAAATAGAGAATTTGGGAAGCCTTAGTGAACAAATAGATAACCTTAAAGTGAAAAACAAGTAAAATGCTAAAAATGTTGCATAGTCAATATTTTGTCCAAATGTAGAAAGAAACATGCTATAAGAGAATGCCCTCTTGACTTAAAAAGTATAGAAACCTATGTTATATGTGCAAAAAATCATGATACAAAAGAATGTCCTTCAATACAAAGTCTTAAAGCTGTTTATCAAGAGGAAATAATACCAAGTCAAGCAGATCCCCTCTGTTTTATTGCTAAGAGACCATGTCAAAATTCACAACCAAATATGAATCGGGAATTTAACACTCACGCATTTGCACAACCATCACAAAACAATTGGACTGCACCCATGCCTTGGAAATCTTGGCCTCAACCTTGGGCACAAGGATGGAAAAATACTTATGGAAAATATCCTCAATTTCAACAACCTTACCCTGTTTTTCCACCACAATATTTTCCTCAACATGTTCAACCAACTCAACCTCAGAATCAAAATCCACAACTTTCATTACCATTCCCTCAAAGACCAAATCAATTTCCTGCTCAACCACTTCCAAATCCAAATAATAATAAAAATTCACAACTTGTTTACAATATGGAAGGACAAAATTTCCAAACCTACATGATAACTCCGCTAGATCTAAACAATGTCCAACTTAGATCCGGTAGAGTATTGGAAAAGAAATGTCCATCAACTGTTATTCAAGAATATGAAAAGGAGAATCTCTCTGAAAAAGAGAAGTCTCTTAGTCAAGAAGAAAAATCTCAAAAACAAACCACCCCTATACATTATGATGATATTCCAATAAACTCAACTCCTATCATAGAACAACCTTCCATATCTGTCCAAATACCACCTTTTCTTGAGAGATTAAAAATTGATAAAGGGGTAGAAATTTTTTTTTTATTACTTGATTATGCTATGATAGATGAAGTGAAGAATGTTTATATAAAAATTCCTTTGCTACAAGACATTAAGGAAATACCAATTTTTGCAAAGACAATTAGGGAGTTAAGCATTAAAAACCCAGGAAGGAAAAGAAAAGAAGGCAAAAGAATTCAAATAGTTAGAAAAATTGTAGACATCATGATGGGAAAAACAACAATTCAGAAATACCTTGATCCAGGAAGTCCCATTGTGAAAACACATATCAATGGTATTGAAATTCCAAATACATTGATTGATTTAAGAGCAGCTATAAACATCATGAGTAAACAAACTATGAATCAATTGAAACTTCCTAATCTTCAATACACACCTACATTGTTGCAATTAGTAGACAAATCTGTTATTAAACCTGATGGTGTATTAGAAGACATATTTGTACCCTTATATTCTTGGGCGTATCTTGTTGATTTTATGATTCTAACACCTAAGAGTAATTTAGGAGGACATTCATTGATTCTAGGAAGACCATGGTTAGCTACAACTGATGCTTTTATAAGTTGTAGATCCGGTGATATGTTTATTTCTAATGGAATTTCAACAAAGAAATTCACATTATATCCTCATGCAAAAACAACAATAGAAGTAGAAAATGAAGAATGGATAGATGATGATATTGATACACAACCAATCTTTGTTACTTCACAAATAGATGAAAAAGGTCATATTTTGAATTTAATGGAAAATAATGAGTCTTCCTCATATTGTAAATCTAATCAAAGTTTTCAAGAACAACGAAATATTGAAAATTTATCATCTCACCAATTATCTTTACATTCTAGGGAAAAATTTGGCAATTCTCCAATATAAATCTTCCCAGAAAGAACCTTGAATATCAATAATAATTTGGAAAAATTTCAAAAGAAAGACTTAATAAAGATGTTACAATAACATTCCTCTTCTTATGCATGGGAATACACTAACACAAAAGGAATTGATCCTAATATTTGTATACATCATATTTACATTGAAGAAAATGCTAAACCAGTCTGGGAGCCTCAGAGAAGAATGAATTCGTTTTCGAGAGAAATTGTTAAAGAGGAATTATAAATATTGTTAAATGTGAATTTCATTTATCCAATATCAGATAGCTAGTGGGTTTCACCATTGGTAATTGTTCCTAAAAATAATGGAAAATGGAGAATATGCATTGACTATAGGGAATTGAATAAAGCTACCTTAAAAGATCATTTTCCACTTCCTTTCATAGATCAAGTTTTAGACGCATTGGCAGGAAAGTAGTATTTCTCATTTCTAGATGGTTTTAGTGGATATAACCATATCCAAGTAGCTCCAAAATATCAAGATAAAACCACTTTTACCTGTCCATGGGGAGCCTATGCCTACCGAGTACTTCCTTTTAGATTGTGTAATGCACCTGTAACATTCCAAAAGGGCAGTTTTAGGATATATATATATATATAATATATATATATATATATATATATTATATATATATATATATATATATATATATATATATATATATATATATATATTATATTATATATATTTTCTTATCTAATTTATAACCATATCCAAGTAGCTCCAAAAAGATAAGGATAAACCACTTTTTACCTGTCCATGGGAGCCTATGCCTACCAAGACTTACTTCCTTTTAGGTTGTTGTAATGCACCGCGTAACATTCCAAAAGGGCAGGTATATAGTATGTATATATATATATATATATATATATATATATATATATATATATATATATATATATGTATATATATATATATATATTATATATATATATATATATTATATATATATATATTAATAATTGATCTAATTCATGATTGTGTGGAAGTTTACATGGATGATTTTACTGTCTATGGAAATTATTTTGGAGAAGATCTTAAAAATTTGAAAAAAGTTCTCATTACATGTAAGGAAGCAAATCTCTCATCAAGTCATGAAAAATGTTTTATGATGTTTACTGAGGGGATTGTTTTAGGAAACCAGATTCCAGGAAATGGAATTAGAGTGGACACATCTAAAGTATAAGTTATTTCTAAATTATCAATTCCATCTTGTCAACGAGATGTTTGAAGGTTTCTTGGTTTTACTGGTTACTATAGAAGATTCATAGAAAACTTTACAAAAATGGCTTCTCCACTTTTCAAATTGCTCACAAAAGATTGTGAATTGAATTGGAATTCTGATTGCCAAAAAGCTTTTGAAACATTGAAAGAAAATATTTCTGAAGCACCCATTCTAAGAGGGCCAAACTGGAAATTACCTTTTCACATTTCAACCGATGCTTTAGATACAACATTAGGAGTTGTGCTAGGAAAAAAATATTTAACTCCTTATGCCATTTACTATACCAGTAAAAATTTGATTCCTACAGAGTTAAATTGTATTATAACAAAAAAGGAGTTTTTAGTTGTTGTCCATACCATCAATAAATTCAAACATTACATCACTAGCTATGAAACCTTTGTACATACAGATGATTATGCAATTAGGTACTTAATGAATAAACTGATTACTAATGGCAAAGTTACACGATGATTATTGCTGTTACAAGAATTCAATATTATTATTTTGGATCAACTTGGGAAACAAAATACAGTTGCTGACTTTCTATCTAGGATTCAAAATGATAATAATGATGTACCCATAGAAGACAATTTTCTTGATGAATATTTATTTGCAGTATCTACTAAATCTGCTTGGTTTGCATATATTGCTAACTATTTGGCTATAGGGAAGTTACCATTATATTTGTTTCCTCGAGAGAACATAAAGGTAATTCAAATTAGTGCATTTTAGTCATGGATAAATGGAGACTTGTACAAAACAGGGCCAAATTTGATTATTCGAAGATGTGCTAGAGAAGATGAAGTACCAGAGATATTAAAGGCTTTTCATGATGAACCACGTGGAGGACACTTCACTGATAAAATAACTACTTAGAAAATCCCTCTCTTAGGATATTATTGGCCTTCCCTTTTCAAGGATACCAAAGAATATGTAAAGAGATGTGATAGTTGTCAAAGAATGGGGAAACCTGTTCCTTGAGATGAAATGCCTCTGCAACCTCAGGTACTCATTGAACCTTTTGAGAAATGGGTTATGGATTTTGTTGGTCCAATTAATCCACCATCTAGACAAAAAAGGTACATTCTTATTTGCACTGATTATGTTACAAATTGGATAGAAGCTAAAGCACTTTATTTTTCTACTGAAAATGCTGTAGTTTAATTTCTTTTCAAGGATATCTTTATTCGTTTTGGTGTCCCATGGGAGATTGTGACAGATCAAGGTACTCAATTTACATCCAAGTTGGTACAAAAGATAATGGAGGAATATAAAATAAAACATCGGAAGTCCACTCGATATCATCCACAGGCAAATGGACAGGTGGAATCCACCAATAAAGTAATTGAAGCAATTCTTACCAAGATTGTGCATCTGCATAGAAGAGACTGGGTAGAAAAGCTTCTAGAAGCTTTATGGGCATACCGTACCACATGGAGAAACACTACATGACATACTCCCTATGAACTTGTTTATGGGAAGCAAGTCTTATTTCCTATCGATTTCCAGGTAAACACCTTCAAGGCAATAATTAAATTAGGTCTTGATCTATTTGAAGCACAAAAACAAAGAATGGAGCAGATGAATGAACTAGATGAGATAAGACAAGATGTTATTCAAAGAGCCAACATGGTTCAACAACAAAGATCTAGGTGGCATGACAAGTACATAAAAGAAAGAAAATTTCAGCCAGGAGATTGGGCATTACTTTTTGACTCAAAGTTTAAATAGCTTCAAGGCAAATTTAAAACTCATTGGCTTGGGCCTTATGAGATTGAAACTGTCTTGATAATGGTGCAGTCAGGATCAGAACCATTGATGAAGAAAGAGTGACCTTCCTTGTAAATGATCATCGATTGAGAATTTATCACAAACTATTGACAAAGGAAGAATTTGTTGAAAATTTTCAAGACAATATTGATTTGAAGATGATTAGGAAGGATTTTCCTTCCTCTCTAACTTGATTTGTAAAGATTTTTTTCTAAAAAATAAATAAATGAAAAAAATAAATTAAAATTGTATAAACATGAAAACCAACTCTGTTGGCATGTTTATACATAAAATTTAGGATGAAAACCAGGAATTCTTAGCACCTTAAATTTTCTTTTTCAATCCTATTCTAATCCCAATTTTCTTTATATCCCTCTTTTTCTTTGCAGAATAAGTAGCTACAGAATTGTTGGGAATATGCAGCTTTGACAAAATTCTGCAGCTGATATTGACAGGAATCACTGACAGGGATACTTCAAGATTTTAGCATAAGGGAATGATCAAGCCTACAATTGAAAGCACCTGAGGACAATTCAAAAAGAACAATCAAGTATTAGGATAAAAAACTTGAAGGTATGTAAATATTGGATTTAATAATAAAGGTAAAAACAATAGATTATGAAATAATATAGATGTTGTACCGTCATTCGAAATAATATTACTGTTCTAACTTCGGACTAAGTTATAAATATCATGTCATATCAATGAAGTTAGTTGGAAAAGCCCATTTACCATTCATCATTACACAAACACTTCATTTTTGAAACCCTGTTTCATTGATAAGTCTACTCACTCATATCCATTAATACTCTATTTTCTCAAGATCCATTTACTCATTTCCATTTACCATTTCACTCTCGTCCATACTCATATTTCCGAAACTGATATCATTCCAAAACCCTGTCAAAGAAGCAATTATGGAGTAAAACTTCACCAACATGGGAGTCATTGTTAGAACAGATCCAAATGGAAATAAGTTTATGGAAGGGTACCCATAGGTCAAGAAGATGCTACAACAAGTGCAATGGTTGGATTTATGGAAATATTCGAGGCTATGACAGAGAGGTAACCAAGTCTTTTTCCCGAGCCTTTGATAGAACTAAACTAGAAATTGGGGACATCAAAATAGTGGTGACAAAATCCTTCATGGCTGAGGTAACTTGACTACCCAGGGTTGGCGAGAGGTTGTTCAAAAACAAGGGAATTGAAGGGAATGAATGGAAGACATTTCTAAAGAACCTAGGTATGGATATTACTGTTTTTAAAAAGGGTATTCCAAGTACAACTCTCAAAAGTAAATGGAGGAATTTATTGTTAGTTGTTCAAAAGTTCATTACTTGTGAGAGTAGATTCGATAACATGTTTTTCTACCATGTCCGTTTAATGATGCATTTTCTTGAAGGGAATGAGATCAATTTACCCTATTTTCTACTTAATATCTTGAGGAAGATGTCTGGTAATACTCAAAGAAAAATACAGTTAATTGAAAATACTATGTATCATCGTGGTCTTGTAAAAGTTCTTATTGAAGCCCATCTTGACAGATTAGGAGATAACTGGGAGAGTTTTCTAATAAGAAATCATTTTAAGGAAATAGAGCAAGAAGAACCTAGTAGCAGTAAGATAAAGAGAAGTAGAAGAAATTTTTCTGAAAACCCTACTGCTAACCCACTTCTACAACCAGAGAAACATTCATAAGATGAAATTCCCTTGTAAATGTTTTAGAAAACATAAATAAGAAAAGTGTTAGAAGAAAGAAAGCCAATGAAAAAGAAGAAAATACACCCAAAAAGAAATATGAGGAAATGGAATAGGCAAAGACTTAACAAGAAAAAGTTTAAAAGAAAACTCCTCTTACTAAAACTTCATCTATTGTTAGGAGAAGTGCTAGACTCAACAAATCAATAGAGGAATCATCTCGACAATCTGTAGAATTAGTCAATTTGGAGGAAGATGAAGAACTGAAGATTCCATCACCTATAGTTCCATCACTAGATTTATCACCAGTTTCATCACCAATTGATAATACAGTGAGAACAACACCAGAGATTGACCCAATCCAATAGGAGATATATGACTACATTGAGTCACCAGAGAAGAAAGCTACATAAAAGGCCATTGCATCCTCAAATCAAGGAATTCAGTCAGATAGTCCACAAGAACCTCCAATTGTGAATACTCTCAAATAAGAAATTTTTGAATTGGATACACTAAATAGACACTTTAAACATGAACATGAAATATTGTAAGTGCATAATGAAATACAAAGGAATCAAAATGACAACATTCTCTTACATCTTGTTCTCTAGTATGATAAGAATAAAAAGCTAAAGGAAAAGAAAAAGTCTCTCAAGAGGAAGGTCATAGGTTTGAAATACAAAATTTTGATGAAGAAGCCTAGGATGGCAGTTGCTAAGAAGAAGGTAAAGAAAACAAACTTGGATGTTATGGCTCAAGTTTATGAAGGAGTGTAGTGATAGAGAAAGGTTATCCATTTTGAATTTTTGCATGAGGACATGCAATGAACTCCGTATGGGGGAATGTTGAGCCTCATAATTGCTTCTTTTTGACACCCTTTTTCACCTATTTTATTCTTGATTGACCATGATAATCACTCAATGGGCATCAAATCATAGGATTTATGGCATGGCATGTATATAATTGTCTTGTATTTCATAAGTTGATAATGTTCTTTATTATTAGTCTAATATTTGCTTTAGCCACCAAATTGGGATGATTCTGTAGCTAAGTCCATGGTTTGATAGGTTCCAAGGTGCCAATTGGAGAGAGAAATATATGGAAAGGTGGCGATCAATGCACTTAATGATTTCCTCCTACCTTCATGAACTAGATTGATAAAAGAAACTTCCAGTTATGTGGTCAAGGATAAAGTCAACTTTGTTAGCTATAATAGGCGAGCAAGGAATGAGATATATGCCTCATGATTTGCTTTGTTAATAGAAAATCATGACCAAATTTTGTTATGTTACCTTTTCATAGTTAATTTTAGCATTATGTTAGCAAGGTTAGGCATAGAGCTCTGAAGATTTAATGATACAGGCTTTATAAAAGACCTCGCAACAGACACAAACACAATGATTTTTATATATGCGATAGTGAAGACTTAAAACTCTGTTTTTGATATTTAGTTTATGAAGAACCTTTTCATTTCCATGTGTGGTTGACTGTTTGATTGATAGCGTGATTACCTCCTTCTCATCGAGGGCCCCCTCGAGTGGTAAGGCTTCTTGTTCGTTTTCAGTAGATAGAATTTCTATATAATTTCATAAGCTTTATGTTATGTTCAATTGAGTTTTTAATTTCTTTCAGATTCAAATTATGATTGTTTTTCTAATCATCCCTTTTGTTTATAGATGCACATGAATTAAGATTAACAACAATGATATGATTTATACTTAGACAATACTTTATTTGCTTTATAGAACAAAGGGTTTATTTACAGATAGAATTAGATGTTTCATTTCAAACATAAGTGATTTATAATTCAAGCAAGTGTGGATGTAGTTAAGCAGAGATTTAATTTATTTGTAAGCCACGCAGGGCCCTTCCAAAAACTTCCTAAAGTTCCAATTTTTTTTTGTGATTTTTCAAAAATTTACAAAAAAACCAAAAAGTATTTGTCAAGGACCAAAGTCCCTCATATAATTTGGATCTATATATGGCCGGTGATAATACTGATATTCATTTGTCCCTCTTTGTTCTGTTATCACCCATTCGCCTCTGGGCAATAGCGCGGCCTCCTTGGATAATTTGTCAACATCGTTGTTATGCTCCCTGTAGATATGAGTGCAAGAGATATTGTTAAATTCTGCCTTGAAAATATTTACTTCGTTTAAAATGTTGCTGAGTGTGTGCATGTGACAAGCAGAGATGCCATTGAACCAATTTATGATAATCCTTGAGTCCCCAAATATATTTAATATGTTGCACTGGTGTCCCAAGGAGAAATGCATTAAGTGAAACAAGGTAATGAGCTCAACAAAGTTATTGGTCCTAGATCCCAATCCCATCTTGACTTTATACAGGTGTTGTTCACTGATATACAAGATGAAACCACCGCCACACCCCTGTTGGTTTGCAGCTCTGTCAAAGAACGCCCAGGGAGTGTTTTTGTCTATACAAGGAGGAGGATGTGGGCGACGCACTCTAGGAGGCGGAGGGTCAGGCAGTTCCTTGAAAGTAGAAATAATGCCAGCCTCAATGTGAGGCCAATGTGTTGGTCTGTTATCAAAGATGAGACGGTTCCGGGCCTTCCATACATACCAACTGACAAGCAAAGGGAGGTTCAGAAGATTTGATCCCTTGTGTCTATTGGTCCAATCATCCCATGCGCTTCCCAGATCATTTCCATCCCATTTCCCTATGTAACGGATAGTGGAGGATAAGGCATTCCATAGGGAGATTATGACATTACATCGCAAGAATAGGTGGAATGTAGATTCAGATTCACATTTACACAGTATGCACTAGGTAGGCCCATGAAAAGATCTGTGAGTTAAGTGTTTCCCCGTGGGCACCTTGTCCCGCAGAATGCACTAGAAGAATAATTTGGTTCGCGGTGGAGCAGTGAGTTTCCAAATATTTCTCCACCAAGATAAAATCATTTCAGGTCTCTTATGAATATTTAAAGAAATGTATCCAGATTTTGGAGAATATCTGCCATTCTCGGCCAGGCACCATATTAATTCATCAGGTCCCTCCTTGATCCTGATGTGAGATTCAGATAGCACTGATATATACTCTTTCCATTCCAGGTACCATCTAGAGGGAAGGTCAAGTTGGCGGGCTAATTTCCACGCTTGTGTAAAAATCCCTGTATTCTGTTGATCTGCAATATGTGAGAGAACGCTGATCTCATGGGAATGGAGATACCTGATGAGATTTTGAGAGAGTAAGTTCCTTCCTCCACCTCCGATCCATGGGTCCAGACCAATCTGAGCCAGGGATCCATCATTTATTCTCCACACCAGATTGTCTCTTATATGGGGCAGGGAGTGAATCAGAGCCTTCCATACTGATGAGATCCTTGTCCTCGGCCAATTAGGCATTCTGACTCAATCCATCAGATGTTGTGGCCAAATGTATTTGTGATAAGAGATATGAGTCCATAGATTCTGACTAGTTAATAGGGTCCAACCCATTTTTGCAGCAAGGGCTTGCACAAATAGGGGGAGATCCTTTAATCCCTAGCCCCCCCATTTCTTTGGCAGCATAATCTTTTTCCAGCTAATCCAGGTGAAATTTTTTTTTCTTGATTCCCAGCCCAGAGGTACCTGTTGCACAGTTGCTGTAAGCGAGATAGGATATTCCTGGGCATCCATGCAAGTGCCATCCAGAAGACTGGGGTAGCTTCTAGGACCGATTTGATAAGAACCAACCTTCCTGCCCTGGATAAATATCTGTGGCTCCAGCAGGTCAGTCTTTTCTCCAATTTTGAGATGAGCCAAACCCAATCTGCTATCCTCTGACTAGTGGGTTTTAACCAAAAACCCAGATATTTGAGACCTCTGTCCATTGGGTGGATACAATATGGAAAAACCTGATGAGAAAAATGTGATTCATGGACAAAAGTTCGAGCAAAAGTGATGGTAGATTTGGATTGGTTGACAAGCATCACATAGGTTGATGAGAAAAGGAGAAGGATCCTAGAGAATGTAAGAGAATCTCGGATGCTTCGATCCATCAGGATAAGCACGTCATGCACAAATAAGAGAGGGGTAAGAAAGCAGTCGTCTGAGATCTTGAGGCCACAAAGGTCACCTTCCCTCTTGGCCGATGCAATCAAACGACTGAGGCCTTCCATGACAATAAGAAAGAGGAGGGGAGATAAGGGACATCCTTGCCTAAGCCCCCTTTCGGAGTGGAAGAAATGGGAAACTGAGCCATTTATGAGAACACTGAAAGTGGGGGTGGTAATGTAGGCCATGATCCAAGTAATGAAATGATGAGGGGAAGCCGAGATGGATGAGAAACATCTTGATATAGAGCCAACTGACCCTATCGAAAGCTTTCGATAGGTCAATCTTGAGAATGATACTTTTGAGGTGTCTGGACCAGATGGAGTGAATGGCTTCTTGGGCTGATCCTATAGCTTCATGAATCTGTCTGGCTTCAAGGAAGGCAAATTGTTGTGGAGAAATATGCCGGGAGAGGATAGGTCTGAGACAATTGGCAATAATCTTAGATATGATCTTGTACAAACAGTTGCATAGAGATATAGGTCTGTAATAATCAAAAGATGAAGGAGAATCAGACTTTGGGATGAGAGCAATAAAAGTCGAGTTGATGGCATTATATAGGGATCTCGTAACTCTGCTCTCCTCCACTACCTTCAGTAGGTATGACCCCAGTATCTCATAGAAGGAAAGATAGAACTCAATAGTCTAGCCATCCGGGCCTAGACTCTTATCCTTTTTGAAACATTTTAAAGTGCCTTCCAGTTCCCCAGAGGTTACCGGTGCAAAGAGCTCTTCTGCATCTTCCTCATTGATGAATCTAGGGAAGTGACCTGCCACATTTATAATATCAGCCAAATTTGCATCTGGAGGACTCTTATATAGGTTCCTGAAGTGAGAAGTACCCAGGTAGGAGAGCTTGTTGAACGAGTTAGCTAGGCCTCCCTCAAGTAGAGGGAGATTCCAGATAGTATTTGTAACCTTCCTTCCCTTTGCATAATTTTGAAAGAACCTAGTATTGTCATCACCAGCTTTCAGCCAGATGGCTCTACTCCTCAACCTTTGTGATTCCTCCCTCGTTTTTAGAATATGGCCCTTCTAATTTTCCAGCTCGATCAATCGAGCCTTGTCATCCGCTATGATGAATCCCAGACTTCTTTCATCTAATAAGGAGCTCAGTTTAGATTCAATGTGAGTGAGCTGTGCATTTTCCGAAATAAGCTTTTCCTTAGCCCAATTGATGGAGAGGTGTTTGAGCTTAGAAAGGTTATTGCAGAGACCTTTTGCTAATGATTCTTATCTGTTAATAGGGTTGGCAATCCAGAAGTCAGAGACCAATTTTATTTAATCAGGATCCTTCAACCAAACGTGATTGAATTTAAAGGGGGCTTTCGACTTTTTGTGAGGCCCATGGATCTCCAAATATATGGGGGAGTGATTCGAGATACCCCGTGAGCCTACCCATTGCTTGTAATGATGCAGATGTTGAAAAAGCATACCCTTCATAAAAAAATTGTCTAGTCTACGAGCCAAAGCTGTTTCGCCCACTCTTCTATTTCTCCAAGTGGGGAGTGGTTTGTGCATAGGGACATCTATAAAATTGGTCTGCTTTAGTAGATTAGTCATGTACCTTGTGATAGCATCAACTTAAGCAAAAGATCCACAGGATTCATTGAAACCCAGGGAAAAATTAAGGTCCCCTCCGATGATAATGTGATCCGAAGCCAGGATCAAGAGGTTTAGGAAAAGGTGCCAGAACTGTTCTCTCTGATGACAGGGTCCATATACATTCATGATCCGAAAATATTTACTGAGTTCAGCAGAGAAAATATCGATGCCCATGAATCCCGATCCCCCCAAGATGCATCAACCCTGATAGATCTAGGGTTATATCCTATAGCCAGTCCCCCTGATCTCCCGACAGCATCAACTACCACAAAATTCTAGCTCGGGATCAGGGATTGTAGGGAACAGGTAATGTACTCGGCCGGACCGAGGGTTTCTTGAAGCAGAATAATGTCAATCGGATCAATTTCAACCAGTCTCTGCAAGGCTAGTTTCTTAGAGGCACTAGCCAAGCCCCTGCAATTGAAGGACAGGCATTTCATGGGGGAACGCCTCTCGGGGTATAATTTGCTCTAAGGACCCCGTTAAGAGTAGATTTTTGGCCAGAGGCTACCTCCACCCCCACTCGCAAGATGGCTTTGGAGAGATCAGACTTCCTCCCTCTGGAATTCAGGGGACCAGAGCTCGGTAGAGAGAGCCCTAATCCAGTTTGGTGACTCAGAATATCCTTGGAGTGGGATTTGGAGCGAGGAAATAGTGGTGGGTAAGTGATACCCTAGAGGATGTCAGCGAGATGGAGGAAGTAGAAGGAGAAAGCAAAGATGGGGCAGAGGAGGCAATGAGGGGTGGGGCCAACATGTTACAGTGAGCCAAAGATATCTAAGTCGATGAAACAACAACAAAAGAGATATTTTCAAAAGATGAGGGGGAAGGAATCAGAGAATTACCCGAGACTTGCGCGGCTTCGGCGACAGCATGAGCCCTGGTCATCAATGGCAAAGATGGTCCATGCCCAACCACCCCTATCTTCAGATGGGGAGAGATGAAATTGATGTAGGCCCCAACGGGGGAGGGCGAGAAACCACCGGCGAGTTGACCCTGGATGGGATAAGCGATACCTTTGGGAAGTCCTCTGATTTCCTGTTGAGTGGGAAATCTTTGAAGAGATGTCCCACCTTGTGACACCGTCTGCAGCGAAATAGAACCCCTTCATAATCTAGAATCTGGATCCTGCTGTACTTCCCCCACCGTAGAGTAATATTTTCCTCCAGTCCTTCACGAGTGTCCAAATGGACTAGAATATGGGCAAGGGTTCGATTTTTTGATTCAAAAAAGGTGCGATCATGGTCCAAATATGTTCCTAGGGCATTTCCAATGCTGATAAAAACTTCCTCGCACCAGTACTGTAATGGGAGCCCTGACAATCGTACCCAAAGTGGTCCAGCCCCAATTTGTTCTTGTTCAGGGTCAAATAATGGGCTCCACCACTTGAGAAGGACTGGGGCCATCTCGATGTGCCAGTACCTGGCAAGTATCAGGTCAGTGTAAACCTCCTTTGCAAAGTGTAAGGAGAACCATCCTTGGGGCAGGACGTGAACTTTAGGCAATTCCTTCAACAAAGCACCCCAAATCTCCTTGACCCATTGTGTCAGCCTGTTGACCGAATATGGTCGACCTCGCACATGTCCAACCAACATAGTACATGCCATGACAGTAGCTTCCCCTATGGCCGAGGTCTCACCAAATCTGATAGTAATATCCTTAGTTTTCGCCTTGATGCACTTAGTCTTCCTTTTGCCGGTGCGAGGAGCTGAAGGGTGATCCACTAGAGGGTTCGGGACACCTTCAGGGGAGGTATATTTTGCAGGCTTTACTTTCACCGCAAGGGTCTCAAAACAGCCTGATGACCGTGGACCCGAGGCAAATGGGATTGCCGCTACAGATACCGGGGTGTCCGCCAGGGGCGTAGTGAGAACAGATGAGAGGGGCGGATGGGGATCAAAGGATGGTGAGGGATGTGAATATGTCGATAGAAAATGCAGAGTGCCCAGTGAAAGAGGTGGAGCTTCGAGGCCTGGTGAATCGATGGGAAGCGGCTCAGAGAGAGATGGCACAGGGAAATATCCTGGTAAGGAGCCGACATGCGAAGGAGATTGTGGAGCCGGATCATTTGGCGGAAGAGGGTCAGTAGCCAACGATGAGAAGCTGGGGATACCGAAAATTACCCGATCTGGAAAGGGCTCCTCGAAGTAATACACTTCTTTCATCTCCATATTATCCCCCATTTTCTAGCCAGCGGTCAGTAGCTGAAAGCGACGGGTGTGAAGACGGTAACGGTGACGGCGAGATGTTGCAAGTGGCGACGGTACAGGGCTGCAGTCTTCAGTAATTGCAGTAAACCCTAGGGATTTATGTATGATGATTATATGTGTCTTCATGCAAGAGTGTGTTATATTGATAGATGAGTTGATTATTACAAAACATATTTCAGATATATAGTAGAGTGTGTGTGTGTTTTATGAATTGAGTTTCATTTATAAGCAGAGTGTGAGATTTTTCATAAGTAGTCTTCAATAAAAGAGTGTGATAATTTTATTTTTTTTAGGAATAGTTGCTTTGCTCATGTGCATTTCAATAACTTAATTTAGAATTTATATTTCGATAACTCAACTTAATTTAGAATTGGTGTGAATAACTAAATACTTCTAGTCTATACAATACACTTACACTTCATCAGCTTACTAGCCCTGAATGATAATTTATGCAAGTAATTTAAGGTTAATTAAATTAACAAAAACTTTCCACAATGTACATCTCAAGGTCACCCTAATGCATGTGAATGATGACTCTCATATGATCAAAGTAGCAACATAAGGGTATGATTAGTCTCCAAAAGCCAACCTCTAGCTTGAGGATGATAGTAAATATATAAGAGAGGATGGTAGTTATGAATTTTTATCCATTTACCAATCTAGGCTTGAGATCCACTCTTGACGGGAGGATGAGCTCAAGGGATAAGAGGTGAAATATCCAAGGTAGGATCAGATAGGATTCAAAGTTCTTATCCAAGGAAAATGGTTGTAACAACCCCTGGAAGCTTCTAGAAGAGGAAGCTACAGGATTATTTTTATGTTTCCCTAATTTCTAGAATCAATGCACCCCCAAAAAGGGACAATTTTCTCTGATTAGAATAGGTGCAGAACTGAGGAACCTGTTACTAAACGTAGGTCCCTAAAGGGCCAGGGTGCGTTGAGCCTTCAAAACACTAGAATGAAGCAGTCAAGGTCAGAAAATTAGGGATTTGGGAGAGTAATTCTTAGGGATTTGTGTAGAAAAGATGACAAGGTGTTCATGGATGTTGATTAATCCAATTTGTAGGCCTATTGACCAAATGTGAAAAAATGGCCTATGAAAAATTGCTCCCCTAAAGCGCAAATTCAGAAATGAAAACTGATGACTGAAGTTCTTTACCTTGTGACAAGTTCAGATCAAGAACAACTAGTTGGATCATCATCTGTTACAATACATTTTCATCATGATATATTTGTTAAGGGAGGCATGATTATGCTCAACACATAAACTAAAATTACATATACAATGATCAAGAAGACATGTCCACTGATGATGAAGTGTTGATCTATGATTAGATGTTTGTCTATGTGATCATAGCCATCATGCTTTGTAATCTTTCATTAATCCTGGATGGAACTATATCCGGGGTCTTCTATCTTATTCAATCGATCACCTAATGTACGAGTCTAACCATGTGAATAAAGGAACTGAAGTCGAATGTGATAGACACCATCTGATTACTGGCCAATGATGTAAGACAGTAAGAGACATGAGAGAAACCACCAATGATGTTAATGGATCTCAAGGTACAATTGTACAATTTTTATAGTGTGAATGAATGAGTTGAATTCGAACACCACACAAAATCTATTGATTGAAGGCCAATGATGAAAACCTGTCGCTGAGAGCAAGGAAACTTACCATTGATGTATACAAGTCCCAAGGCACTGAAGGAAGAGTTTCTAAGTCAAATTATTGGATAATGAGCTAATTCTATAGGAAGTGACCTATTGCAGGAGGGCCTTGATGTATCCCCCATCAACAACACGAAACATGTATCATGATTTGAGACATAATGAATTTGATTTGGAACTGGTTCAAGAATGACAGATTTGGAATGAAGGCTTAAGAGTATCGTAGCATATATAAACTAAATGACTTCTCTTGAACACATTGAAGACACTAAATGGAGTTGGCAACATTGACCCAAAACCAAAAGCGAAGGCTTTGAAATGGTGTGATGAACCAAAAGACAAGCATATTTCCCAACCCAACAACCACAGAGATGAAGTAGAAGAGTGTTGTGTTCAAGAGCGACTTACTACCATTAATAGGTGGAATATTCCATTTTCCTAGTTTCCCCAACCATTGTTGGTCAGTACCACTTTATTTTTTAACAAGCTTGAGGAGGATAGCATATGCTTGATCTGTAAGTTCATCCTTCAGATGAATCCCTTTGAGTATGTTTAATGGACCCAAAGAAGTAGTGGTTCGGTCCCGTCATGTTCGATGAGTCCACTACTGTTTGATGTTTTAACAAGTCCAACGAAGGTCTAACTTGAATCCTTTTTCATGTTTAGAGATTTTGAAAAAGAGGCGAAAAATAAAACTCTAAAGGTTCCTTTTCATAGATAGTATCTTGAGTTCAAAAAGGCAAAAAACAATACTCAAGAGAACCTATTAACCATGTTTGACTAAGGTATTCCTTTTTTGTAAATAGTCTAGATAAGTCCTGAAAATGGTTAAACTTATACTGAGTAGATGTCTTCTCATTTACTTTTACGAGTTTGAAAATATAAGTGCTCAAAAATCTTTTCATGTTTAGGGAGTCTTAAAAGAACTAAAAGAGGACTCTAGGGGGTTCCTTTTTCATAGGTTTATAGAGCCCAAAAAAGCGATAAAGGTATGCTCCTTGGTCAAAATGACCTGTTTCAATACAGACATCATCAAATCTGTTAAAACAACCATAATTCTGCTCAAAACACCACCAAAATATTAAAAATATATATTTCATGATAAACTTGAGCCATATTTAGGTCAAAACATTAATGAATTAATAAATTAATAATGAAAATTACCATAAAATAGGCAAAAGGTAACTCGTTTTTACCATTTCACATTTACCTCTTGGAGAATGAGTTCTGAGTGTTTTTAACCCCAATTTTTTGCAACTGATTGCAATTAATCCAATGGATCACTTCAAGCATCGTCACTTCCAGGTAGGAGCTAGAACCTTTCTCTTTCCTTTCATGGTTTCATTTTGTGATTTCATGCACATATTTCAAGTTTTTGAGGGCCCTAGGGCTCTAATTCCTCGTCCTAAGTCCAATGCACCCCTATAAGGTCGAAAGATGTGTTGAAAAAGGGGAAAATATACTAGGGGCAGCATTGCAATGCATTATCTTCCCTTAGGAAGGTGCATTGGGTGCACTTCCCAACTTTGTTTTGCTTCTTTGCCTCAAAATTTCTTTGGGTTCTTGCATGGAATTTCTTAGATTTGGTCATGTCAGTCCTTCGTTAGAGATCAAAACTCTTTCTGCATTTCATTTTTAGGAGTCTCACTCCATTCACTCAACTGCATTCTGCTAGGGGCATGCCATAATCTGACGGAAAGGTCATGTCAGTCTTATCCCCTCATGTTTGGCACCTGCTGGCTTTGGTCTTTTTGTCAATGTTCACTAAAGTCCATGATAATCAATGTTCGATATTTTAATGGACGAGAGCCTTTTTTAGTCATTAGGTCTAGGGATTAGATAATTTGGTCTTCAACCATGTCCAGTAAAGCCATGCAGGCTAGAGGGAGGCCCTTACAAAGTTTTGATTCAAAGATTTTCATCGTCATGTTGACAGATTACGACTGTTCTTCAAAACTCTGTTTTGAAGAAAAGTCAAATAGTGTGTCATTTGTGATAAATTTCAAAAAAGTTTCCAGTTGATCTCTTCAGGCGTAGTCATGGTTTCCTTGGCCAAATTCCATGTCAACAACCCCTGCAAAAAGTGCCGAAAAATTTCATCATTTTAGCTAAAAATTCAAAGGGAAAAGTGAAATACAGAGTTGCATTAAATCAGGAAAAAGAGCCAAAATAAAAACATTATCAAAGTGGGTTTTGAAGAAACAAAAATTAAAGCCATGACTCTAAGGTATTTATATAAGATGCCCACAAGAAACAAAGTCATTTGTGCACACCAAGGATAGAGAGAAACATTGCAAAGTGATTGTGAAGAGTTAGCATGCATTTTAGGAGAAGTTGGAGGAGTTTTCAAGGGCGCGGCTCACAGGTAGAGGGGTGCGACGCACATAGAGAGTGTGGCGCACAGAGCGCTACCCCATAGTGTTAATTTAACACAGGCGTGGCACACACACAGAGCGCGGTGCACTAGGTTTGCTGTGCGGCGCACACCCACAAAAGCCCGGTCTTTCTCCCAATTGCATAAAATCGACTTTGAATCCCTTCCAATTAATAGGTAGGGCCAACACCTTGATGGCTCATGTATTTTTATGAATGTGATGATGGTTTATGGCCGTTTATAATTGCAATAAAAAAATGCCTAAACCCTACCACTTGAAAACATCAAAACCATTGTAGTTAGGGTTGCAAACTTGTTGTGTTGATGTCAAGGCTCCTCTTTCACCTCTCATTTTTCCCCTTCTTTCCATTGTTCCTTTCCCCCCTATCCCATTTTTCCCATCTTTCCCTACCCTAAAATAGTACTAAAACCCTATTCCCTATCGCTTCCACTCATTTGTCAATGTAAAACCCCAAAACCCTACATTATAAAATCCCTAAAACCCTCCTACATGTAACTAAACAAAATTTCCTCCACATAACCCCTAATCCCATCATATTATTCCCCTTCCTAACACTCCCTTTTGTATTGTTCCCCTTGGTGGCAGAGATCATAACAACACATAGTTTCACTACCATCATCAAAAGGTAGTCCAAGCACAGTGCACATACAGTAGTCATGGCATCTGAGCATTCATCGGAGAATGATATGGAAACCCAAAGTGATTCATCCTCAGAAGAATAGGCTCCCTAGAGACATCACAAAAGTGGCAAACATGTTAGGGATGAGCCAACCACCCTCACAAAATTGCAGGCCTGCCCTCTTGCTATGTCATGTTTCCAACATCTGTCATGTTTGGAGTTTTGTCAAAAGGTGG
>APFE030670643.1:42323-63602 GCA_000404065.3 Pinus taeda | reverse complement strand
TTGGCACGGCACATCTGTTGGCTAAGCTTCGAAATGAATTTCATTGCTTTTCCAAGCCTCCAAGTTTGCAAATATCATATCTTCAAGTAAGTACACCCTCCCATCTACCCTAGCAAGAGAAATTTGTCACCCATCATAGTGATTTGAATGGTGAAAAATCAAACCCTAGTTGCTTCAAAGTTGTCTTGCAAAACTATCTAGGGTTTTTGTTATTCTTGTTGTTTTCACTCCCTTATATGATTTTCCCACATCCCATCCCGCTACACTAAATTTCCTGAGTTCCCTTCCCCTTTCCCTCTCCCATTGACACTCACCTTACCATATATCACCAAACCCTAAACCCTATACATATTTCCTACTATTCCCCAAACCCTAATTCCCTTTTCCTAAACCCTATCATTCACTAAAAACCCTACTGCTATCATCAAAACCCTCCTTTGCACTTATACTATCAGTCAACCCTTTTATCCCCAAAAGAAAAACAACAGTCACCTTATATCTAAGAAAAGCTCTTCATACTCATCATTCTACACTCTGTATTTGCATGTATGGAAACAAATTTAGCTTATGAAAGGGATGATGAAACTGTTATTCATTCTTCCCAAGAGGTTCATGCACCAAGAAAACCATGTAAGGGAGGAAAACACATCCAGGAGGAGCCCATCACTCTCACAGAGTTACTAGCTTGCCCTCTTGTAATAACATGTTTTAAACATCAGTCTTGCTACCAATTTTTTGAGATGGTGGAGAGGGTGAAATATCACCATGAACTTGCTAGGTTATTTGTACTTATGAAAAAGGTACAAGGAGGCTATTTGCAGTTGCTAAACGAGTACTACGTCCACCAGGGGTGGATGGGGTCTCATTCTCTTCAGCGGACAACAAGCAAATGTTATATTCACCTGGGGTGACAGGGGATTTTCCTTCTTCTTCAGCAGTATAGGTACAAGATAAAGGAAAACAACATTTTCATGATGAAGGGCCTTCTAAGGGTTAAGGGAGAGAGTTTGTTTTGATTCAGGAGGAGGATACTAATTTGGGCTCCCAAAGCTCAAGACTCAAGGAGGTCATCAAAGAGAAAGAAGCTGACATCCATCCCTTATCGCTTGACTTTGAGAGGGCTAAGTATATTATCAACTTCCTTGAGAAAGAAAACAAGCATCTTACTGACAAACAAGAACTCCTGGAGCTACAAGTCATCAAAGAAAACTGGCAAAAGTCTAAGAGGGCAAAGGGCAAGTTGACATCCACTGAACAAAAGGACAATGACCGAGAATATTTATTGGAGAAGGTGAATATTCACTTGGAGAAGCTACTTGAGAAAGGAAACAAGGAGAAAAAAATGTTGTGCCACATGGCTTATCACTATTTGGCCCGGAACAAAATTTGTAAAACAAGGATAAGAAGCCTAAAAGCCAAGTTAAGGAGAACTTTGAGGAGAAAGAAAGAGAAAGATAAGGTAAAGATCTTGGCTGAAGTTTCATTGGCCCAGCATAACACTTAACATAGATCACTAATGCCAAATTTCAAGAAATTTGGTGGACTTTTTGGCATTTTTGAATTTTTCAGGGAAAAAACAGGTTTTTTCCAGTAGGTGCATAGTGCCACCTACGCTACACTTTTGATGGGGACCTCCATTGGAAGAAAACTTTGCATTTTTGGATTCTTCATGAAAATTTATGCATACTTAGAAATTTCTAGGAAATTTTGACAAGTTTTGGGTCTCCAAAAGGGCAAAAAACACCCAAAAAATGCCCTCTCTGCCACTTTTTGGCCACACAGGAAGCAATCTTAGGAGATTGCAATTTTGGAGGGGAAAATTGACTCCAAATCAAAACATTGAAGTTTCTCTAGAAAGTAGACTCATGAGGCATTCCAACAAGCTATCCTGCACCTAATTTGGACCTTGGGAAGCCTTCCAAAAGTAGCTTGGAAAAAGCGTTATGCACAGAATGAAAAAGTGCCAATTTTGCTTGTTTGCTCAAAATTTTGCCTAGTTTTCTTCCAGTTTGACTTTTTCTCTCTTATCATCAAATTCATGATGTGATATGATGTAAATTCATGTACTATGATTTAAAAATGATAAAAATTGACTCATGGAGGTAGATACATCAGATATAGGTGGTTTTGAACTGAATGAATCAGTTTCCATAGTTATAGAGGCAAGCTGTTCCACTACTTATTTTTCAGTTCCTAGTTTAGATCTTGTTGAAACAGCTCCTAGACTCATGGATTCGACCCCTAAAGGCTAGCATGGGTGGTTTTTTGCCTATATCTTGTACTCTCTTAGTCATTTGTCAGGGTTGGACTCTTGTGGATGCATTGAACACTATTGTACATCACTTCTGCAGTTTGGCAAGGAAATAAACCAGGGTTTTGCAACATTTTGTGGGATTCTTGTGGTAATGTGAATCAACATAGTTTACATTATAGTTACTCAATGATCTTATGTTTATGTGTGCCATCATCTCTTTTATTCTTCATAGCTAAATGAATCAAGTGTAAAAGGTAGAATTCATTGATGTTTCAGTACTCTGCCTTGGGGTTTATTCGATTTTACATGTTTTCTACTGTTTGAAGAGGACTCATGACTTTTTCATGCACTATATAGCTCCTCACTAGTATTTAGACTCACCATTACACTCATTTCAAAGTGCTAAAACACTTGTCTACCTCGCCCCACAAAAACCTCTGCAAATCTGTGTTGATTTCTCGGACCCAAAGTTGCCTTCCCTTTCTGATCCAGCAACCAACCATTTAAATCAATCAAAATTCTCTGAGAAAAAATACCTAGCCTAAAATTAATTTTTATATTAGTCATCTCAAGCCTTCCTTGATAAATTTTCATTGAGATTGACAAGGAAAGAGCCCTCTCCCGACCTGGTAGGGCTAGCTACCAGGTTAAGCGTGGTTTGATGTTACCCTAAAGCTGCCTTTCTTAGCCTGAGGTATATTTAGGCCCTAACAAGGCCCTAGGCCCCTCTACTTATACATCTTATGCTACCAACAACTTCCTTAAAATCAGGGAGGCTTGGCTCCCAAAACTTGAGATAACTATCAATCATCTTTCACTTGCTCGGCTGCCTCCTAGTGCATGATTTGGCTGCTTGTACTCCGAGCTGAATGAAGGGGAATTAAAAGTGAGGAGAAATAAATGAGGGGGATTCCCTCCTATAAGTCCTCTCCTCTATCTACTTCAAGTTATTGCTGCAGTTTGACCACTAGATCCTTGACTTTGACCTCGAAATCCATTAATAATCTGCATTAAATACATGTTAGACCACATGGCATAATAACTAACTCAACTCACCTTATAAGCATAAATATAATTAGAAATTCATATAGTAAGCTAAGAGAATGGTTGATTTGACTATGTTAGGAGGTAAAATGAGCCCATATAATTACCCATTTATGAGGCTCATCACCCAATACGATTGATCCATCCATGTAGATGAAGTTATGTGATATTGCTTTTCCCCAAAATATGTTCAATGATAGCCATTCAGTCATCAAATATGTGAATACTGGGGATGTCCAGATATGTAGCAAAATATAGCAATCCCCATATAGCAATAATCTTCGCCTTCATATGTGTACCCCGGTCGAAAATGCAATGTACCTGGTACTCCTGCTCCTCTGATATCCTGAGCTAGAAACCACAACCACAAACATCCCTTTGTGTTGCCCCATCAAAAAAAGCAGTCGGATATATATCCTGAGGACCTGACTTCTTAATATCAGTGACCATGGTACCATTTTTGTTATTCTTAGAAGAATGATACCATTCAAGGATACAATCCACGACCTATGAGGATTTTTCTCTGAATTTTCAAATATAATCCTATTGTGCCATCTCCATATTTCCCAAAAAGATATTAATGGAATGGTCTGCCATATACTATTTTGTTTGCTCCAACATCATAAGCACTCCAAGATATCTAAGAAGTTTTTTAGTGGGAAATCAATTTACTATGCAATATGGCACCATATCTTGATAGAGACCGGAGAAGTGAGGAATATATGTACATTATTTTCCACTGCTACCCTGGATAAGACACATATACCTGGCCCTTGCCAATTTCTCTTCCATAGATTTTCCCAAGTTAAGTTCTTGCTTTTCCATATAAGTCATACAAATACAATGATTTTAATGGAGATTTTTGTTTTCCAAATTTTTTAAAATTCATATACCTCATTTCTGTGTGACCCTTGTCGACATAGGGTGTTGTATATATCCACCACAATAACATAGTCAGACTTCATCTTACCCCGCTAGGTAATTCTATCAACTCCAATCTCCCTTCTGATGCCCGCCCATCACAACTCAGATCAGATCCAATCCCACTCACCAGTTGACATGTTATCCAAACACATCCCATCTGCCATGTGCCATATGGGGTATTGACCATTTCATGCAGAGATATCCTGGTTCCAATAGAATATACCCATATTGTCAAAGCATTGTATAAGCACCTCCGAGATAGGGAGATCATTATTAAAACCCAATATGTAATCTTCTCCAATCAGATTCTGGTGACTGTTAGGGTCCAACCCTCACCCCTTTATTTATGTAATAGGTTCAAGTCATATTTATAGTTATTTAAAGAGTCAATAAGGCCCATATTAATAATTGTAATTGGTTGACCCGCATCTAAGAAAGGAACCACAGTTAGTTGCAAACGGGCCATGGTATTAGATAGATGGTATTGAGAGAACCATGGTATTGACCCATGGTATTGTATGTATGAATCTTATATAAAGGATAGGGACTCCCCATTGAGGAATGTCATGTCTTATTCTGTAATTGAGCTCTGCTCTACTTGAGGTTGCCCCCTCGAAGAGGCAAGTCAACATTGCTTTCATATATGAATAATAAGAGATTCATTGTTTTTCTCATTTTGTTCTGTGTTCTGGGATGTATTTATTCGCATATTTGGTATTCTCGAATTTTCTCGCAGGTAAAGAGCATAACAAGTGGTATCAGAGCACTTTCTAGGGCCAGTGGTATCTCTATTTTTGGCAGATTGTTTTTTAGGCTAGAGATGTGTTGGAGCATCTTTAAACCACATGATCTGTTGTTGAGCACATAAACCTACAGATTTGGGAAGGCATTCACAAAGGAAATACAAGAGCTTGTCACGCTTGTTGGACTCCCTTGTAACCCCTGTGGGTACCCCTTCGAGTAGTAGCACATTAGATAGAACCGCACATGCATTGCCTTCCACATGCCCTCTAGGTATAACAAAAACCCCCTAGACTCACCTAAAACCTCTCCTTAGACAAACCATCAGCCATCTTGCTGCTACAATACACCGAGAACAACACTCAGGGAGTTTACTCGCGTGTAGGATAGGGTAGTCAGGTAGTACGCTAAGGATGCAATTGATCCTCCTTAGTTAGCGTCCTAAAATTTTGGGTGGAGTACTTATATTGGACCCTTATGTATATTTCGATCTATAGCACCTGACACTCCTTTGAGACCATAGTTCCCTTGAATCTTGGAAGATCGCCATTATCTTATTTTCCAGATCATATCTAATAGTTGGGGTTCTATCGTCGCAACAACAATCAGATCCGCTAGTTGAGGTTATACTGCCACACTACCATTCAGATCTAGCAATTGGGGTTCTCTCGCCACTACAGTCTAACTCACATTCAACAGTTAGGGGTTTCACAGGTAGATCTGACCATTTGTGCAGTGAGGCTTGTGGCTCCTATACCCTGGGGCGATTCTTGCAAGACATTGGGCAGTATCAAGCTTTCTGGAAATTGACCACTGTAGTATTGATAAGCGGAGAGTAAAACTCTATTCAGAGTATTAAAAAAAAAAAAGTCTCAGGCCTTCTGGGATGCTTATAAGAGACTTATCCCATAATAATAAGGACAACAAGCTAATCATAGTGGTACCATTCACTTGTCAGCTTCAATTTTCAAGTGGTCCCAAATTTTTTCAAAGTGATGACAAGTGACTAAGATCTGTGTATGGTAGAAACTAGAGCTCAAGCCATGGCCAACGCGAAGATTGAGAGCCTTGAAAAACAGTTGGCTTCTTTCAAGAACATAGCGGACCAGATTCATAAATTCATGGACACTTTCCAAATGAGCATGCCAACATGGCAGCTCGAGTCACATGGTCTTAATGAAGACCTTGAAGGAGAATCTAGTCATCATATTCACCTCCATGGAAATCACCAACATTCCCACCCTTGGCCACCCAAGCTGGACATGTATAAATTTGATGGCTCTAATCTGACAGTATGGGTAGCACAAATGGAACAATATTTCCTTCTAAATGATATATGAGATGATCCAACTAAAATACGTTTGGGAGCCCTATACTTGGACCAAGAGAGATGGCAATGGTGGCAGTGGCATCAGAAATATTATCCCGGGAAAATAACTTGCCAGGTGTTCTCAAAATCTCTTTGAGACCACTTTGATAGAGACTCTAATTTTTTGGGTCGTCTTACAAAGCTCTGACAAATAGACATAGTGAAAGAATACATTGCAGCCTTTAAGACGTTGGCCATCTGCACAGAAGGTCAGGGAGATGAATTCTACTTGGAATGTTTTATAAGTGGTATCAAAGAAGCCATTTAAGCACATGTCAGGATGCACCACCCACCTACATGGATAGACACTTGCAACAAGGCTATCAAAGTTGAACGTGCTTTAGCTGCCCAGTCTCCTCATCCAAATTTCATAGCCAAGGGACGCCCCACCCAGGCTCAGGGCCCTACCCAAACTGTGATTATGCTACTACTGCGATGACAAATACTCCCCCGGGCATAAATACAAGGAACACAAATTCTTTCAAATTGATGTTACTGGTCACAGCTCATCCGAGGAAGCCCCACCCCTTGAGGGACTAGAGTACGAAGTTGAGGAAACCCAATAGGACAATGAACTCCCAGCTATGCCAGAGGAACCAGTTATCTTGCTGCATGCTTTAGCGGGCATTTATTCACCCCAAACTCTCAAAACCAGAAGCTTTATTAAACATTGCCTTGTAGTAGTATTGATTCATAGTGGAAGCACTCATAACTTTATCCATAAGCGAGTTGCCTAAGTTGTTCATTGTTTTTTCATGGCAGTCTCTAATTTCTAGGTCTAGATTGCTGATGGGGGGACAATGAAATGTGAAGGTTGCTATGAAAATATCAAACTTCATATGGGAGACTACCACCTCAAGACCCACATGTTTGTGATTAACATGGGTGGTTCTGACATTGCCTTGGGGGCTGAATGACTTCACACACTAGGCCTAATCACCATGAATTTCTAGGAGATATATATGAGCTTTAAGCAGAATGGCCACATGCATACCTTCGGTGGACTCTAAGCAAGTGCTCCTTCTATCATCAGCTTGCATCGCATGAAAAAGTTGTTGAAAAAGGGCCATTATGGAGTTTCTCAAGAGCATAACAAAGACCCAAACCAAAAGCCCAACATATGTTCTAAAGGAAGCATTTACTTATTTCCTTGAAGCTGCACCAAATAGCTGACCCCGAAGAAGTCCCTATGAAATCCTAACACATCCAAACAACGCAATCTTAATCCTTTAAATATTTTTGTTTTATAATATTTCTCCATATTTCATCATCAAAGATTCTCCACCATAGAGATTTTTGTAACAACACCCCTCCAAAATGTCACAAATCTAGGATACCCCACCCTCCCATCCATTTTAGAGTGGTGATTGTGGCAAGTTTTGTCAAGTGGTATTTTTTCTTGGTAATACCACCTATCCAGGTATAGTGTGCCATGATACTATTTATTTTCTTTATGATGGAAACCGGAATATAATACAAGTGTGGCCAGTACACACTCAACTATGTAATCACAGATTGTGCAAGAGTAATGCAGCCCCCCAGTGAGAGGCATATGTTCTCCCAACACAAAATCCTTTTATAATACTGATCCACCAGCCACATCTAGTCTATAAGTTAGTATTTGTTGGGTTTTATGTTATATCCCAAAAATTTCAAGCCTCCCTCCAAAAAATCAACACCGATACCAAATATGTCCTTAATGAACTCAATATCCTCCTGTGCGCAATTACCATATAGTATGATTGATTTCTGTAGATTCATAAAGATCCCCAAAGCATTTCTGAATCCATCAAATATATATGACAATTCCCTCGATGTGATCCTATTAATCATGCTCACAATCAGAACACCATCCACGAAAAAGTTGTGCGATATCTTAATATTACGACCAATATCCAATGGAGTGAAATTACAAGTCTCCATAGCATGCTTAATATGAACACTTAGACCATCCATAGCCAATGTGAAAAGTAACAGAGACAAAAAGCAGCCCTGTTTAAGCCCACGACCTGCTGCGAAGAATTTGGTGGGAAGTCCATTCATTAAAACAACAAATCACGCATTAGTAATACAAGCCATAATCCACTCCATATTTCTACCCTATAATCCTATTTTGTACAAAACCATTCTCAAGTATCCCCAATCAAGACAAGCATATGCCTTTTGGAGATCAACCTTCATGACAACAACATTTAGTTTTCTTATATGTATGCTATGTAAGAATTCTTGTGCAATGGCGATGACATCCTGGATTTCTCTATTTTGTAGAAAACCAAATTGCTTAGGAGATATGTATTTGGAAAGAATGAACTTCATCCTGCTAGCAGTAGTCTTTGATATAATATTATAAATAATATTGCATAGTGAGATCGGCCTAAAATCAGAAAAGGTCCTAGTGGAAGACCCCTTTTGATGAGAGCAATGTATGTCAAATTTATATGAGGGTGAATAAATCTGTGGATTCTTGCTTCCTCGACCATGGCCAATATATCCCCCTGCAATAAGTCGAAGAAATGTGTAAATAATTCAATAGTCCATCCATCAGGACTCGAACATTTGTCCTTCTTGAAATATTTAAGTATCCCCAAAATTTCCTCCCCAGAAACTTCCTTGAACAGCTCCTCACTTGCATTAGCATCAAACATATTTTGATATCCATCTAGCCCCCAGATCTGATCCTCCACATTGTCCACCACCCTCCTCCCATAAGGTGATTCAAAATGCAGGATAGCCACCCAAGAAATCTCTTCATGAGTGAGACATCTGTTTCCATAAGAATCCTTAATCTCCCATATGCTATTAATGTTCCTTCTGTGGTTGGTGAACCTATGAAATAATTTGGTGTTTCTATCACCTTCTTGGATCCAAATAACCCTTCTTTTCAGCCTCCAAGAAGCCTCCCAAAGCTTCAGAATATGATTTCTCTTCATTTTTAATGTGTGTATGTCCATCATTATGGATGTCAGGGATTTGGGAGAATGAGCAATTGCTGCAGATTATCCAGAGCCAACGAAATCTCGTTTAACTTAATCTTCATTTGGGCATTCTTTTATCTATCCAATTTCTTGGCCACTACTTTTAATTCCCTGAGCTTGATTACAATATTTGTCATAGGAGAAAGACCCCGCACCTATGACTTCCACCAACACTCTGGCACAAGAGCATTGAAGTCAGGGTCCTGCAACCAAATTTGATTAAATTTGAATGGAACACCAAAACAGATATCCCCTTGTTTCCACAGAAGATTTATGGGTCTATGATATGATGTAAAGTTACTTATGATAACCACTCATACAAACCCGTCTGTCCACTAGATCTTCATGAATAAGGAACCTGTCCAGTCATTTAGCCACATAACCATTTCCTGCCCACCCATTATCCCAAGTAGGACCAATCTTGGGTGGACAAATATCAATATAGATGTGGTCCATGATAATATCTTTATACCAATCAGAAATAACATCAGTTGTTTTGGAGCCGCCCCATATCTCGTCCATCCCAATTGTGCAATTCATATCACCCGCTATAATAAGAGATTGTAGATCTAAAATCTCATATGCAGCTAATCCTTCCTAGAAAATGAGGTGGTCTTTGTATGGAGCATATATGTTGAGAATATGAATGTGTCCCGAGAAGCCTCTAATACAACCGACAAGTAGAATGCCCATAAATCATGAGAAAAACCGCATGTGAACCCACTGGGGTCCCATAAGGCCGTGAGTCCACTCGAATGACCAATTGCATCTGTAGCAACCACGTACCCTTCTGGGAACATTTTCCTGAAGTAAAAAATCCACTGTTGTGCAGAGTGCATGGTCTCCTGTATAAGAGTAATATATGGGCTAGAAGAAAGGAATAATTCTTTCAGAGCCAAAAATTTCAAAGCGACCCCCTTTTCCTGAATGTTCATAGATAAAATGAAGTTCATGGAAGACTTGAGGATGTCGCATTTACTCTAAGGGCCATGTGGGAAAGGATGAAGCAACGGGAACATATACCAGGACATTAGATTTAGAAGGACAATAACGGATAGCCTTAGCATGACCCTTAAAATGGCGGTTGTCACGACTCTTTTTATGGTGTACAGTGATATTACCCACAGATGTAGGACTGATAAGAGGATATGTGGCACCAGGTGGTTTATGTATGGTAAAAGAGCAAAAGGTCTAAGGTCTTACGTTGCAGTAAACATTCCAAGTCACTATCCACCAATTTGGTAGGGGAAGTAACAGGGGAACATGGCGAAATGGGTCGGGTCGTGGTATCTGGAGAGGTATGCAATACCAGTTGTGTAGAATTTTTAGGAATATACATAATATCTGAAGGGGAAATATCACCATGTGACATCCGGAGGGGGGGCATCACCCCAGATGTAGATGGGTGCATACTAGAAAAAGGAATATTATGGTCCGACATGGATAGTGAGTCATCAAACAGTGCAGTCCCAGTACCCTTATAAGTAGGTGATGAGGGAACCTCAATATGCAAGGGATTTATGCATTTTTGAGACAAAAATTTTAATTGAGTGCAGGGAAGAGAGAAAGGTGGTGTACCTGATATATGATGTATATCACTCAAATTATCACTAAGATCTAGGCGAGTAGTAGACTCAACAATCCTGCTACCCTTGGAAACTAGTTGCCCATGATATTTATGTTGATATACCGAGCACCTACCACCCAAACGACGTGGACATTATGCCATCAGATGACCCATATGATGACAAATGAGACATTTGAATGAAATGCCCTAGAAATATAATCTTCGAAATAGATGAGTATCCTCCCAATATATTTCAATATGGTTAGGGAAGCCCTCCTTGTAATCTTTCTCAATTAGAATCCAAGAAATACACTTGTCCGAGGCACCTAGACATTGAGGATTGACATAAACAAATTTTCCAATGGCATTTTCAATGTCCATGAAAACCTGTCGCGTCCAAAATTCAATAGGAAAACTAGGTAATTTAACACAAAGCATATTTTTTTTGGGTGTCTCCTTCAATGAGTTGAAGCCAATGTACCATGCATGGAAGGCCAAAAATCCCTGGCCCTGAATCCATGGAATCCCCTTTATCTTCTATAAATCCTCCTGACACAGAAAATGGAAACTATACCAAACGTTCATGAGCGCATCACCAACGGAATGTAACCCAATAAAGACTTCCACTTAGCTTCCACCCATTTCCACATTTTGCCTTCCCCCATCATAGTAAAGTGCCATATACCAGCTAATGCCTGTTTCTGTAAACTACTATCCCAATCCTGTAGGATGTCGTGGCCAAAACTAAGAATAGGTGCAAGAGAACATATTTTGATAGAATTTCCATTCCGAGAATATTGATTCTGGTAACCATGCGGACCATGAAGTTGAAGAAACTATGCATGTGCACCACTTGGCACACCTCGAGAGATATCTACCTGGCATCTAGCACCCTTGTCATCTGAGCCATCTCCGAACACCTATCCATATGGATTCTTGTGTAGTGACTCTGCTTCTAGCGTGGCATCTATAAATGCCTCATGTGTTGAGGTATCTAACATAAATGGATCCTTGTGATCCATCATGGGAACACAGTGGAAGATAATTGAAAAGACCCAGACTTAATGGAAATTAAATATTTAAGCACAAAAATCACCAGGAAATCTATCAAGAATCATACCACCATGTCATCAGGATCCACAATCTAAATGGAAACCAATGACCAAGACTATTGATGGTGTTGGACCCGCCAACATGTCAAGGGGATCTCCCTAGTAAGAAGTCCCAATTATACCTCAGACCATTTGGTGTAGGAGTCCTTGTAGTGGGTCGTAAGGAAATTTCTTGATCGCAATGTCACACAAAGGCAAGCAAGATAACTCTGTCAGTAGTGAGGGTGTGACTGATGCAGTGAGTCAAGGAATGAGTATGAGAGGTTCCAACACTTCAAAGGGAGAGGAAGGTGACTGTGGGTTCTAGTTTGAAAGGGATTAGTCCCAGCTCTGCTAGGAATACACAACACAAAGGACATGCATAGCTTATGGTAGTGCAGTTGACATGGATGCGAAAATCCCAACATACAAGGTAAGATAACCAAAACAACACTCACGAATCAGTCTGAGACGAGTGTGATGGTTGATATAACAAGGTTCTGAAAAGGGTCTGTTTGGGGTCTGGCAGAGTAGTCAACATCGATGGTGACAACATTAACAACATATGAAACACATTAACAACAATATTCATATAATTTCATGTGAATCAATTCATATACAAGTATGTAAGTTAAATAACATATATCATTAAGGCAACTAGAGCAGTCAAAATACAATAACAACATATGCATGAAAATGTGTTGGCTTTTATTATATAAAGAAGTGTAAGTCACAATCATACAATACACCATGTAAACCTACTAGTCCTATCAGTAGAATGTTATAGCCACATCTGTCTACTCCTCCTAAGAGATGTACTATCTTCGTGCAATGGAGAAGCCAAGGCACGTTACAATACTGTCCAAACCTTCTTCAAGATAGTCTTAGTAGAAGCTTGGCTGACCAAAAGCCTGTATAATGAGTTATGAGGGACTATTTATATCAAAGGGTGGGGTGATCCTTAACATTCCCCATTGTGACAGTTCATCTACCCTCATGACTCTGCACCTACTCTTTGACTGTTACATCCAACTTGTTGACACTCAACTTACACTTGACATGACTCAACATTACAATGCACATGTACTCATGTGAGACAACATGGCTTGAGTAAGCCTTGTAAGACATCACTGACACTCGATTCGCTGTGATGGGACCAACTCTTTTACATGGTTTTGATGGTGAAGGTGGTGACATGATGCCAAGCTTGGTCATCCATGATGATGTGTTTGCACATCATGGTGACATATTGTTGAAGAGAATTGTTGCCTATGTTGCAACCAATGCATTGGTTCAGCCCCTTCATCTAACTCGTCTGCTAACATGCGCATGGTCTTCTTGGGTATGGTTGAACCGACAACACATTGATGCATAATGTCTGTGTTGATCTCCAAGTGTGTGTTGGTGTTCATGTGCATCAACTTGCCAAAGTACATGTTCAGCCCCAATTGGACTTGCTTCTTATCTTCACCTTCGTGAGTATGTTGAATGGGTTGGATTGCATGCATGTGCTCAATGACATGCATGCTGTTGGATCCTTTGCATGTGATCAACAACACAACTCACCATGTTTGCTCTATGTCAACTATTGGGATGGATCCTTAACCTGGACTGCCTCAGTTTCATCCGTGAGTGCATGTTGCACTCACTGCTATTGATGTTCTGCTGTAACTCATTGGTATGTCTGTGCAACTTCATGTTCTTCTTGAGTTGCTGCATTGCCATATGCAACTCCTCCTTTGTTCCATCTTCTGCCTTCATGCAATCTTCATGTTGCGCTGCCACTTCATATCCTAACTCTCCAAAGTTTCTTTCATTATTAGTGGATCTGCTTGATCTTGAAACTTTGCTCCACCTCTAGGTTGTCAACAAACTTCCTCTTGCATTCATTGTGTTTGTTGCATTCGCTACATTGAGTATGCTACGTTCAGATGTTGTTCATGATGCTTCTCACTGTGATGCTGCTACTTGATGTCCTTGTCCATGAACAACTTGATGTCTTCGTGAGTAGGGAAGCCCATGGACACTTGATCGAATGCATCCCCAAGTGTGCTTTGAACGGTGTCTTTGTCTCTGCTCTCTTAGAAACCATTGTACCTGTACTGTTGAGAGGTAGATGAACAACTATGATACTTGAAGACATGGAAACACTCATAGCAAGCAATCTTCCAATCGAAAACCAAAATGAACATGAGAACTGACTTGCAACATATCTGGGTGAATGATCATGAAGGTTCTGTAATTTCAGCTGGGAGGTTGAGAGACCGATTGCCAAGACTGCACAAGGCACAGTCTGCGCTGCTGGGAGACAAACTGACTGCTCGAACTGCAAAATGTGCAATCCAGTCGGGCAGTTGGCTGCTGGGATTTCATAATGAGCGATTCCAGCTGGGAAAGACTGCTGGCCCAAGGACAAATTTGCGCAAATTTGTGGGCCAAGTAGCCAATGACCTCCATAAATGCACAATTCAGTTCAGGAGGCTAGTGTTGGGCCAGATTGCGCAAATCTGGAGAGGAAGGTGAGCCTTCCTTCTCTAGATTGCGCAAATTTGGAGAGGAAGGTGAGCCTTCGTTCTCTAGATTGTGCGATGCAACCTTGGTGAAGGAAGAGATTGGGCCAAGGTTGGCTCGACTCACTGATGGGCAACTAAAAGCAAGTCGATGAAATGTACAGTGACAGTAAGTGATAGCAGAAGTGATAAACACTGTATGAAAAACTTGAATGGAGGGTTGAGAAAACAAATCAACATGCATGTGGGTGAGACCATTCGCCAGTTGGGTGAACGTCTGTGCAAAATAGCTTCACGCATGCGGCAATAGTCAGATAGAAATGAAAATTGAAACAAAGCTAGGACAAGCTAGAATATATGTAAATAGCAACAAGCGTTCAAATAAATCAAGCAAACACCACTCACATAAGTGAATACACAAAAAGTGGCAGAAATGCAACACAAGGCATGGGAAGCGAGCTTACCCCAAAACAATTGAGTTGAATGTGCCAACTGCTCCTAGATGTGATGTTGGATGTTAGAGCTACAAGGTTGATGTAAGGAATGAGCTCTATAGCATCTAGTTGATGAGTTTCGATAACAACGAGGTTATGGCGCTCATGCCACAAATCTGGGAGGAAGCGACACTTGGAGGGATGTTTCAGAATTACTCCTTGCATGTAACCTCCAGCTACTAAACATAGAACCCTGAAACAAGGGATGCCTTTGCATGCTGCCTTGGGAGAAGCAATCTATGTATGCAATTCTGTTTTTCTCAGCCCCAGAGGGAACTTGTCAACTCAGCTGCACATGAAAGCGACTGCTAGAGAAAAATGCGCATTTCTGACTGTAAGTTGGGATAACTGCCAAAGGGGATTGCGCAAATCCTAGGCTAAACTACCTATTTATGGGAAAAATTTCACAATTCCTGTTGGGAGGGTTGGCTGGTAGGATTACGCAATCCTGGAGCCCATCAGGCTGTTAGAGGGAATTGCGTAATTCCTGTAGGGAATGACTAGTTTCCCTCTAGAAATGCGCAAATTTCACTAGGTATCTTGTAGGTAGACCAAGTTCGGATGAGCAACCAGTGAATGAAAAAGATCAAACTGTGATCGACAGGCTGCCTTTGAGCAAGAAAGACACTGAAGCTTGAGGACTCAACGAAGTAAGGCAAGCTGCTGTCAGGGTTATAAGGAGGCTCTAAAATAGACTAAGGCAAAATTTTGGAGGGTGGTTGTAGCCGCTACAACAAATACATACCATATGCTACCCACATAACTTCAAAATATGAAACTGTCACCAATGATCAACCCCAAAAGGGAACGTGGCAGACGTATATATTAGAAAACAATATATCCAGAAACAGACATATCAACCACATCAACCCCTGTCAGGTAAATCAGGAAATAATTGACACGGAATTAATGGATGAACAACCCATGCCCCATCACATTATATCCACCCCCACGTCCTGCCATCTGAAAACCCAAATCATATATCAAAAAAAAATGGTGGTAGACGGAAAATAAACTCGACACTTGGAATAACCAAACCAAGCAAAGACCATGCAAGCAAAAACAAGCCCTTCATACCATCAATCTAGTCATCCTACCCTTCACAGCAACAACAACAAGAACATTCCAAACAATACCACGACCGATTGCATAACCTAAAACCAAATTCCTTGCAAGGTCGAGAAATGATGAATGAGTTAATCCACCGATTCCAAATGGAATAGTAATCGGTGGGATAAAAATAGGAACCAGCTCCACCATGAAATTGTTGGAAAGTAATGTGAAGAAATACAGTCCTGTAGGACATCAATACTCCCTTATATGTAGGAACTAACGCATATACATACAAATTAATATATAGATAGCAATCAATAACAACAGCAGTATATGGGAAAATTCCGATAGGAAAAAGTTTAAGACCACCCACAATATAATCATGAAAGCCAGGGAAGCAAATGGGATCCCAAAGAAGCAAGTATGTCACCGAAATCTATCCCAGAACACCGACAGGGACAATAGACAAGTATTAGCATACAAAGTCGAGTCCAAAGACCGCTAAACCATACATATATTTGGCATCCTACAAGTTGGTATTGCAGAGCACATAATATATCACCAGAACCTTTTATGAACTGCCTAAGATGCCTATTGTAACATACCTAAAGTGCCATAAACGTGAATCAAAACCACCTTGGAATACTATGTAGAAACACGCCCTTCCCAAGCAAGGTACATCACTCTCAACCTTCCCACGACTTCTCCATTCTTCTGAACCTTCTCTAACTTTATTAAAGACAATGATGAAGAAGCCCCTGGCCAGGGGTAGTATCTTTGGTGAAATTTCAAATTCAACACAACTTTAAATTCCAAAATTACAATGGATTGAATTACAGATATCAGTTAAAACTTCTTCTACCCAGCTTCAAAGAAAAAATCTTCTTTGAAACCAAGGAGAATAAAGAGTACAAATGCTTTGAATCATCGTTATTCCATGATATGCAACTTATACCAACACACATTTTTGGTTGTTTTTCTTTGGAGAATCTATCATAATTATATATTATGATGTAGTCTAACCGTTAGATGAGACGGTTTGCTCCTCAAATATTTTGTGTTCTAATCCTGGGCAAGAATATTTATGCATGAAAGTTAAAAAAAGGAAGGAAAAATGGGGCCCTTTTAGAAAAAAAAAAAACTATGCATCCTAATTTATTTGTTATACATTTTGGACTTTTTTCAAGCTACATTTTTCTATTGAATTTGTTTAAAATGCCGCAATTTTTTTTGTAAAATCATAAATTTAAGCTCTGCATTTTTTTTAATCCAATTGAGGGCACTAAATTTATTTATGTATTAAAAATTTCATTTTAAACAACCAAAATAGAGATGAACCACAAAAATAAAAATTAAAAATAAAAATAAAAATTGCAATTTAACCCCAAAAATTTAAAGAAAAAAAAACAAATCTCAACCACAATTATTTATTATGCATTTTGGAGTTGTTTGAAGTTCCACTTTTGTTGAATTTATTTAAAATATGGCAATTTTTTTGTAAAATCATAAATTTGAACTATGAATTTTATGGAATACAAGTACAGACACTTGTATTATTTATGCATTAGAAATAGATTTTAAACCACCAAAATAGAGATGAACCACATATAGAAATTAAAAACAAATTACAATCTAGCCCTAACCCAAAAATTTAAAGAAAAAAAATACAAATTTCAATCACAGTAAGACACATAAGGGTGGTTGACCTTTATTAAATACAAAATTAATATTTTGTCTAAAAAAACACTAATAATATTTTTCGTCTCGAAAAAAAGAGCCGCATATTATTTCATATTAAATTATTGACTAACTTCGTGAAAAGGCATTTTAAACAAGTGTATTCATCTATGAAAACCCCATTGCAACCTTAAGATCTGCATATTATTTAATATTAAATTATTTACTCACTTCGTAACAATGCATTTTAAACAAGTGTATTCATCTGCGAAAACCCCATTGCAACCTTAAGATAGGGAGAGGGCAAAGAACTGGAAGACGCCTACAAGTGGGTAGCCACTGCACAATTGTTGGTCTCTACCCCTTCCCGTGTTTCTTTCAATCCCAAAAGCACTATCATTTTTCTTTCCCAGTTTGACTCCAAGCCCTCGGTAGGTAGTAGGATCAACTTCAACATTAGCAACAACTAGTAAATAACAATTAAGTCTGCCCCTTTTGTGTTTTTTCTTTTCTAGATATTGAAATAGAGGTTAAATTGAAGCTACTTCATGCCACCACTCACTACGATGTTTTTCTATTGTTCCCCCCTTCTGCCCCATAACCCACTTGCAGGAAAATGTTTTTTTTGATCGCAGTGACGAGGAGTTGAGTGGTGCGTAGGTGGTTCTTCACTTGCGGTTCTACAGTCGAGATTCGAGTTGTGTGGTTTCTATGAAGGGAAAGGCCATTATGACCGATAGAATCAACCACATGTATGAGGAGGAGGAGGGCGTGGACTCCATCTTTATGAGGGATTACATAACGGAGCCCTGTGACAAAATATGAAAACTGAAAAGTGCAGCAAATATTGCTCTTCTTAATATTCAAAATAGATAAGTAGATTACATTGTAAATATCAATAATAAATGACTGAAGTAGAAATCGACACCTATGGAGTAGAAATGAAGTAAAATTGAACTATCTATAACACCTGGTAGACAAGAGAATCAATACGATGACACCTAATAGACAGTGAGATTAATATCTCAACATCCCCTCCTAATCACAATTGTTACATGTAGAGGCACTTACAATGCTTAATTGCTCTCTTTGAAATTAAAATACATTCTTGCCCAATGGCTTCATGAATATATCTGCAAGTTGATCCCTGGAACCACAAAAAGCAAGTACTATGTCCCCATCATTGACAAGCTCATTGATGAAATGAAAACGAGTGTTAATGTGCTTTTTCTTTTTGTGGAAAACATGATTTTTTTTATTAAAAAATTGAACTGTTATCACAGTAAATTGGATTTGCCTCCTTCTGAATATTTGAAAGATTTTTCAATAGTATTCTCAACTAAACTACTTCACAAACTGCTGAATTTGTTGCTAAAGATTTTGCCTTTGCAGAAGATATTGAAAATATTGATTGTTTCTTGGATGCCCATGAAATCAAATTGGTTCCAAGATTAAGAACATACCCTGGGGTGATTTTGCGATCATCTAAACATGTTGCATAATCAATGTGTGTATAACCTGAAAGTGAACAATTTTCAAAATGTGTATAGAACAAACCATAGTCTATTGTCCCTACAATATACCTTAAGATCCTTTTTGCAACCTTCCAATGAGAAATCTTAGGTGACTGTATAGACTTGGAGTTGAAACTTACTGCAAACATAATATTAGGTCTAGTTGAAGTGAGATTTAACAAACTACCAACTCTACTTTTGTAGAGTGTGTGGTCAACTGGTGGTGTTACATCTTCTTTGCTCAGTTTTGTGCCTTGAGAAATTGGTGTATCTGCAAGTTTGTAATTGGTCATTTTGAACTTTTGGATGATGTCAATGGCATATTTTTGTTGACCAACAAAAATTCTATGTAACAGTCCTGGTGAAAATTCGATGTAAAATTATACAAAGCCACAGTGATGGTACATGTATTCCAAGATGAATGGTGGCCAAAACATCTTAGTGGGTGTTCATTCAGTTTATTATGCCTAAAGAAATTGAAAAAGGAAATTGCTAAGGCTTTGGAAAGGAAAAATGACATTTTGGGACATTTATTTATGAAAATAATGGAAATTAGCAGAAAAAGAAGGTGAAAGGTCAGAGGTTGCATGTGAGGAGGAAATTGAAGGAAAATAATGGAAAATGAAGGAAATAGAGGCTGCATTAATAAAAAATCTTCTGAGGATCAATGAGTAACCTTTCGTCAATTGTGTTTTGGAGCTCTCGCATTATTCTCTCTCTCTCTCACTCTTGGACACTTAGATTTTTCTTGGAGCACTTTGGCATTAGATCAAGAAAGCCGAAGAACTCAAGGGGAAGTGAAGATTTTTGTTGGAGCACTTTGGCATTAGATCAAGAAAGCCGAAGAACTCAAGGGGAAGCGAAGATCTAGGAAGGGAAAGAAGGATCAAGCAACGATAATAGCATTCTTGTAGGTATTGATTTGCATGTTTGATTTCCTTGCTAGATTTGGCATGCATGGTGTTGCATGTGGTGGTTTTCTGTCATGGCATGGTTTTTTCCAAGTGTGACGATGTTTTCTCAGCCTAGCCTTACCATTTCCTGATAGCCTTGATATGATGGGTTCTCATACTTTGGTTGAAGTGGATTTACGGATGGATTCGAAGATGAGTGAGATGGATCTCTAAAATGACAAAGACATGGCCTAGTGGTCCCTGAACTGGACTTTGGATCATGGTAAAGCCATTGGCCTAGTAACACTTGAGTTAGACTATGGGTTGTGATAAATCTAGGATTGTATGCCTCATGGGCTTAGGAATCCTTGCTAGTGAATGGCCGGATATACGGTAAAGCCAATAGGCGGATTTATCTCCATTGGGACTTGTAGTCCTGGGATGGGATGTACGACAAAGCCTAGAGAGTGGGTCTCGATGTAGGGCCTAGTGATCCCTGGATTAGACTGTGGATTACAGTAAAGCCTGAGAGACTAGGAGGCACTCAAATTCCTCGTGATGTAGGTGGAGAAAACCGGTAGCATCCATGCTTATTTGGTTATTATTGGTTGGTTATGAGTCCCACATTCATGCTTAGAATATGGCATGGGGGTGATTGGCTAAAGAGAGTTTTGGCTCAGCCAATCTAAGGCCAAGTGGAACGTGGTAGTCTCGTCCCCAGTTGGTTTCTACATTCTTTAATGAGAAATTCATTCCTTTAGTTTTCATGTGTAAATGTACTAGTTTATATGTGGATTCTATGGCTGATGTGTTTATGTTATTTCTATTATTACTATGCTAGTTATGTAGATGTTTTATGATAGCAGCTACGTATGGATTTCATCATGTTTTTAATTGTAAATGAATGGACAATGTATCTATGACTGAATAGATGATAATGCAGAAAATGACATGAGGAAACAATGGTTCTTAGTTATTCTCAGATAAGTACGAGATTGTTTTGGAGAATTTAGCATCTACGGATAAACACTAATTCGCTAGACAAGTAGCTTTGTCTAGAACAACAATTTAAAGTGTTTTAGACTTTCCCTATAAGCAATAAATAAGAAGAGAGGATAGAAGGCCTACCTATAGTTCTGCTTTCCCCTCATCTCCCTTGTATCGATTCCGTCA
>APFE030670643.1:6013-40832 GCA_000404065.3 Pinus taeda | reverse complement strand
GTCTTTTAGTTGAAGGCCATTGATGTATGCCTATCGCCGAAATCGAGAAACTTTCCATTAATGCATGCAAGCCTCAAGGTACTGAATGAGTGTTTTTAAGTCAACTTCTTAGATAATGAGTTGATGTCGACAAGAAGCAACTCATCGCAGGAGGTGCTTGGTGTATCCCACATCAACGAAATGAAACAAGTGTAGTGATTTTAGAAATGGAATTTCACTGAACACACAAGGTTTAGGAATGCGATCATGAAAATGAAGGTTTATGGTATTGCAAAAGATGGATATTGACTGAATGACTTCTCTTGAACATGTCGACGACATGAAAGTGAATTAGTAGCATTGACCCAAAACAAAGAAATGGATGGTATGATAGACCAATGGTGTGATAACCATCAAGCTACTTACCCAACCCAGATAGTCACCGCGATGGAGTGAAAGTGTCATGTTCAGGAGCGACTTCCTACCATAAAGTAGTTTCCCCTTTTTCCATTTTCCCCAATCATTGCTGACCAATACCTCTTTATTTTTATCAAGCTTGAGGAGGATAACATATGATTGTTGTATAATTTCACCCTTTGGTCCAATCCATCGCTATTTTATGTTTTAACAAGTCTAGCAAAGGTCAAACTTAGTCTTGTCTAGATGGACACGTTTGTCGTTATTTGATGTTTTTAATGAGTTTAACGACAGAGATAACTCAGTCATTTTCATGTTTAGAGAGTTTGAAAAGGTACAAAAAGAAAACTCCACAAGTGCTTTTTCGTAAATTAATCTCTCAAGTTTGAAAAAGCATAAAATAATATAGGAGAGATATCATTTCCAATCCATTAACGAGCTGGAAAGGACAAGCACTCGGCAATCTTTTCATATTTAAAGAGTCTGAAAAGAGCTTAAAGAGGACTCCAGGGGGGTTCCTTTTTTGTTTTTAACGATGCTTGAAAAAGAGATAAAAGTGTGCTTTGTGGTCAAAAGTACAACTTACAATAAAGCACTATGAATTCTGCAAATCAGTTATAAAAACTACTCAAAACATCACCAAATGGATTAAAAATATTTGTTTCATAGGAAAAAATAGGCAAATATTAATGTTTAGTCGATTAATTAACATGAAATAAACATAAAACAAGTTTTTAACATATCATTTTTACCATTTGGAACTTGCCATTTAGTTTTGTGCTTTGAGCTCAGTTTTTACCTCAAACTTCACTAGTTGATTACGAAAGATTCTACGGACCATTTCTCGAGCTGTCTGGACCAGGTTGGAACTAAACCTCTCTACTTTATTTTCAATCCATTATTTTGTCATTTCATGCAAGTTTTAGGGTTTTTTGGGGCCCCAGGGGTTTCATTTCTTTTGCCCTGGGATCAGTGTAGGCTTTCACATTGAAAACTGCATTGAGGAGCACCCAGATAGAAGGCTAGATGCTTTGCAGTGCACTGTCTCTATGTCTAGGCTGCACTAAGCGCATTTCCCAAGTTCGTTTTAGCTGTTTGCTCCAAAATTTTCCGTTTTTTTTTTGCACGGAAAGGATCCTAATTTAGCTTATGATTGTGTTTCATGTTTTCATCAGATCAGAATGTCTATTACATGGAGGGAAAGAGAGCATGAAGAAAAAGACATGGTTGCCCTAAATGACCCAGGTATAGTTGAGGCCCTCAGGAATTGCGGGTTACTCAAATACTGTATTTTGTCTGGAATGAGGCAACAAATAGAACTATTGCAGTTCCTTGTTTGTGCATGGGATCTAACAGATCAAACATTTCACATTAGGGACAAGATGCTCCCTATTACTGTTGAGGATATTTACTTTCTTACCGGACTGTCGAGGCAAGGTGACCCCATCTCACCTTTTGGATTTGCCCGTGTAGGTGAATTGGTGAGAGATTACATCAGACAATTGTGTTGGCCAGGTACATAGCCTAATAGGGATGGGAAAATAAACATCAGGGATGTAAGTGATTTTCCTTTAAGAACGATCCTCTTTATGATCGCAAAATTGGCTGGCAGTGTGACACTACATCTGGCGAAAAGATGTTATAGGTAGTATGCACTGGAGTGTCTAGGGCCAAAATTTTTCAATTGGTGCGAGGTTGTACTTTCACTGCTAAAAGAACAACTGACTAAGGTAAAAAGCAGTAAGACGAAGAATTTCTGCTAGGGTTCAATCTTAATTGCTTTTGCCTTAGAGAAAATCCCATTGATGCAACCATAACATGTATCACTGGGTATGGCTGGTCCTAGAGATCCACATACGCAGAGGTGGGTTGAATTGATGGCTCGACATGCTGGTCAGTCAACAATCATTTTTTACCCTGCATTTTTCAGCTTGATTGAGCGACAACATGTCATTATCGAGAAGCATCCATACTCAGGGATGGATTATCATGGAGATCCAGATTTGATTCTACCAGTTGGAGCATAATGGGGTGTTATGGGTAACTTGTTTGACCAAAGTGTTTTTTGATTTTTCAAGTTTCCACATGTTTTTTGTGTTTTTTAATGTTTCCAAGACTAAACTAAAAGTACTTCTATGCATACAGATGTGGGTACTGTTCGATCTGTGATATGCCAACAGGTTGCAGGTGAGCCCGCACAGAGAAACATTAGGAGAGCAGTTCTCCAAGACTTGGATTTGGCTGAGACCTTAGCAGAGTTGCAGGATCATAGAGGGATTAACCCTTGGTATTCCGGATATCCGGATTGAGGAGTTACCTATGAGGCTACAACGCCACACTATTGGTGTTCCTAATTGTTGGGCTAGGCTTTTGCACATGATAGGACAGGCTATGACCTGTTACCATGAGCACCACTAGATCTACTTAGGATATTTTGCACGCATTTTTGAGTTTTCGGGTCAGATGACCAAATGTGTCTTGGGCACAAATTTTGTAAAAACTTTTAAAACACCTATCTCTTTTACTTTCAGAGTTTTTTTTTATGGTTATATGAAATCCTATTCAACTGATGATGTGAATTGAAAATATTACTTTTACATATGTCACAAATGTCTATTTAACATATAATTCACTAGAGAGTGAGTTAATGTCTTAAGATATATGGAAATATGTTGATATCGAATGTGTTCAACAACTCTTTCCAAAATATGAACTCTAAGGAATATATGAAAAATTGTTGGATTTCGGACAATATAAATGCTCGTTAGTTGTAGTACAATGAGTTGTGAGTCCAGCCTAACGATGATTCGGTGAATGCCAAGTGAAATGGCATCAGAGAGTAGTTCAATCAATGCACTATACTCATCAATATTGTTCGTCGATCGACCGATACAAATCCCTTGAAAACTCACTAACTCACCACTTGGAGCGAAAATGGATCATGCTACAGAAGACAAATTCTGCGTACTATGACTAGCACCATCAATGTAACCAACAAAAGGTTCTAAAGAGTCCGGCATCTGCAACAAATGCAAAGCGGATTACTAACCAGATAGAAATCTCTAAAAGACACACACACACACATGCAATGAAAGCATATATATAGTGATTTTTACTACACTTAATCAAGCATAGTAACGTTTGAGGTACAACTCGTTTTAGGGCTGCAACAATGGAATCTCATCATAATCTACTAATTCGTAGGTTCCTTTTGCTAGAACACGCTTGACAACATAAGTAACCACCCACATTGGTTCAAATTTCCCTGCTCCAAGTTTATCATCTTCTTGATCGTAAAGCAAGACCGGGTCTCCTTTTGATAAGATACAAGGCTTGACATTTCTATGATATTGTGCCTTAATACGTTTCTTATGCGCTTATTCGTTAGCCAATGCGGCATAATGATGGGTTTCATCTAGATGGATTAATTCCAAGAAATGTGCTTCTTCTTCAGAAGTGTCAGGTAACAAGTCAATCGCAAGTTTGAGCGATGAAATTTCACATTGTATCAGTAGGATTGCTTCCAACCATACATTAACTGAAAGGGTGTAAATGCAGTTGCATTTCTCACCAAGTTTCAATATGCCCACAAGGCAGAGTACAGGATTAAGTGCCAGTTTTGTTTATGAACCCCTATCATTCTTTGCAACATCTGCTTCAAGACCTTGTTGATGACCTCAACTTGTCCATTCACTTGCGGGTAATACGGGGTAGAAATATCATTTGACAGTCCTAACTTAGCAGCAACTTAGCCATCATGTGGTTGTGAAAATGCGACCCGTGATCTGTAACTATGGCTTGTTGTACACCAAATCGAGCAACCACATGGTTAAAAAAGAAAAGAGCAACTGTTTCACCACTATTGTTTAATGTTGGCATTGCCTCAGCCCATTTGGTAAAATAGTCAATGACGACTATAATATACCCATGGCCCCCAGCCGAGGTGGGGTTACATGTCATAAAGTCAATGCCCCATTTGGTGAATGGGACAAAAACAACAACTAGATGCAATGGTGCAGGTGGTAATCTGGTTTTTCGGTCATATATCTGGCATGCATGACAGCTTCTGATAGCAATAATACAATCTTTAAATATAGTTGGCCAGAAGTAACCAGCACAAATAATCCTTTGTGCAGTTGCATATCCAAATAAGTGTCCACCACAGGCACAAGTACGGGAAGGAGCGATGGAATTGATATAAGGGAGACGAGGGGAAAGCAGAACTATAGGTAGGCCTTCTATCCTCTCTTCTTATCTATTGCTTATAGGGAAAGTCTAAAACACTTTAAATTGTTGTTCTAGGCACAACTACCTATTTAGTGAATTAGTGTTTATCCATAGATGCTAAATTCTCCAAAACAAATTGGCGACCATACTTAGAATTAGTTCCATGTAGGAAGGGATGAGAGGATAAGATGCACCTTAACTCATTCCTCATCCATCTTTCAGCTCATAGGAGCTGATGAGTCAAGGAAACTTCTAGATGACTCCACAAGATAAGAATATTCCCCAAACCCTATGTGAATTTCACTCATTCTCACCCAACACAGGCGAAAGGAAGCCTAAGCACTCTGCAGATCACCCTAATAGTGGACTCAACTACTCTGCAACACACCTACATAAGGGCTTACCTACGCTAGTCCCTCTAGAGGCAATTTCTGGATGTCTTTAAGTCATGAAACTTTCTGGGAAGGAGGCACTCAAAGGGTTCACTTGTTTAGGGCATGAAACAACTGATTTTAGGGTTTGATGAGCCCTAAAACACTGATATGAATGTTGGGATTTGATGTTCCTAAATGGATCTGTAACAAAGATCCATATGCTTAAATCAATTGTTTACACCTATAGATTACATGTTTGTGAGGTGTTTGACGAAATGTTTGTCATGACTAGTAGGGGTCTAATTAAGGGTTTGTTCAACTAATTGTTTTTCCGTCCTTTCTTCCGTATTATTTATTTAATTGAAGATGTCATTCCATTCTGGGCAGTGACATGGGCTCCGAGCCTCAAAAAGTGGCTCAAATCTGAGGGATTCTCGCATAGAACTAGACAAAATGGTCCATGGACAGTGGCTTGCAGGCCCCTGAGAGTGTCCAAAGGTCCTTGGACGCTTTCATGCCCACAACATGAGAGTGTCCAGAGGTCAAGTGATCAAAAACTTCAGTGGGACACAGGGGCAAGATGCCTGAAGTTTTGGCATGGTTCTCAAGGGTCCTGTAGCTGATGTGGAGGTTTTCTATATTGTGTTTCCCTCGATTCTATTTCCTTAAGGTCACTTAGGAGGTTGAATCCAATCATAATAGCCTCTCATCATATGTTTACCTCGATTGCCTGGTTACTTGGGTAGATTTGAGAGGAGGGAGTTATAGAGTGGTACTAGAGTAGGGTTCACCCCTTGAACGGCATGGGTTATGTGTTGGTCATGCATTCATGTCTATTGCGTATGTGTTTCTTATGCTTGTTGTCCATGTGCTTGTTGCATTGCATGGTGTTGATCATGGTTGCAGTGATCTTGCCATGTGAAGGGTGATAGTGTTGTTGTGGGATATGTCATCATGAGTGTATGGTTGTATATGCATTTATTATGCATGCATTATCATGGTTATGGTTGTGCATGTATGGTAGGTCAGAAATGCATTGTGAGCTCATTGTATGCAATTAGGTCATCATGATGATATTGGTATGTTATGATGCTAATGTTTTGGCTGCAATAGAGAAGGAGATGTAGATCATTAAAGTGAATTTTCAGCATTGGACCTCGAGGGAAGAACATGTCGTCACACAAGTTTGTATGTTGGGCATGCAGGTATGTAGGTTAAGGATTATTACATGCATTATGGTCATGTGTATGCATTCAATTTTATTGTTGTTATGGTTACATACATGAAAAATTCTAGTTGATTAGTGTGGTCATATGCAAATGTGTCACATAGTCATGAATGATAGTATCATGTGGTTGTATGCATTTCTCTTGTTGTTTTATCACAATTAGCTTGATGATTAGGTTAAATGTTTTTTATAAGTATGATATATAACATATTCTTGTTATATTCTAGTAACTTGATTATTAGGGTTATTGCAACTAAGACCTTGATGTTATATGTATCATATCAAGTTGGATTGGATTATGCAAGTGGTTAGAGTTATGACATTCAGATATGAGCAAACATATTTGTGGTATGGTGTTGTACTAATCTAGATTGGTTGTGCATATGTGATTGTTAGTCATGGATGATAGTTGTTTATGAACTTATGAGGTGAAAACGTTAGCTAGTTATTGTTACGGATATCATGATCTTATTTATGTTTGAGTTTATATTTCATGAAGTTATATCATGCTAATCTAGCTTGATTGTGTAGATAAGATAGCCTCCCGTGAGATACATCAAGGCATGAGTTTTCTTGTGTCGTATACTTGGTGCTTGAATGATTGATTATGTCATCTATTTGTTGTTTGAGTGTTTGATTATGTCATCTAGTTGAATTATCTAACATGGTATGTTTACAACATGTTTGAATGCCTGATTAATTGCATGATATGAGTATGTGTTTGTAAGATTGCATGAAGATATGATCTTGTTCTAAGATGATTGTACTAATACATATGTGTTGGCACAATTGATATGTACTTGAGTGTAGTAGGTGATAGTTGTAGCATTATGTCTAATGACTATGAGTTGACTATGGATTATGACATGATTGTTAGTCTTGGCAAAGGTTGATTTCAAATTGATAGATATGATTGTCTTGATAGCTGGAATGTATGGTTGACATGTGTGAATATTTGCAAGAAACATGCTTGGTATTACCATGAAAAGGTAACAATTGATGTTTTTATATAACTAACATTTGGATAATGTGATAGCACATAATAAGACTCAATTGCAGCAAGGTAAAAGGTAAAAGAAAGGAATTGGGAAAGAATTCCTTTGGCTATGTTTGGAAATCCTAATTCCAAATGCATGAGTGCTTTTCATATAGGAATTATTCTTAACCTTGACTTTGTCTGAGATTATGGGGATATATGATATATTCACGAACATGTATTTGACAGATATATTAGCTAGTCTCTAGTTACAGGTGGATCTGTCAAGGGAATTCAAGTCCCTTCAGATATGGCATGGATGTGCTCAGTTACAAGGAAATGTGCTTGGAACAACAAGGTAAGGTAACCAATATGTTGTTATGTTTATTTATGCACTGACAATTATGTGTTTATGGTAATATGATGCATGGGAAACTGACATTAAAGCTTAAAGAAGGCTCAACTTGAGATTTCCTTTGGAAACACTGGGAACCATGGGGATTGAGTCATGGTGTCTATTGTTAGTCTTGTGCTTTTGGTATTTTCATGTTTTGTTGTCCTTGATTGTGGTTTTTTCATGTTTGGTGCAAGGCGTTTCCAATTTAGATGTGGTGTTGTATCGTTGTTATTGGTTTGCATGATTTTCTTCATATTTGTTTCCTGGATTACATTTTATGTTTTGAGTCTTGGGAATTGGTTGGGAAAGATGAAAGTTGATGGAGCTGGGGGAGAGTTGTGTGGTACCCAACAGGTAATGTAAGACAAAAAAGAGGCTCTAGTAAGCATAGTGGAAGGTAAGACTATGGCAGTCGGTTGGACTGGTTGGGTCCATTGTGGTAAATGGATGGTGGCAATGCAAACATGAGAAGGGCAACCAAAAAATGTAAGGTAAATGGATCTAAGGTGTAGAATGCCTTGGCTAAGTTGGGAACTATGGTTCTCAATGTTATTCACGCTATGCACAAATAAGGAAGTTCTCTTAACCTAGACCTTATGTTATCTGGTAATTATGTTGTGATCATGATTATGTTGATGTTCATATATGTATACGTGTATGTATGTATGTATGTCATGGCTAAAAGCGTCGTCATGGATCATGATTGTTTTTATGATAATGTTTATATGTATATATGTGTGCATGTATGTCATTGTCTGATAGGATCATGATTTAAGAAAAATCTTTTGGTAGAAATCACATAAGAGAAGTTTTTGGCCCACGTATTTCAAACCAACAAGTGTTTAAATGATAATATTTATATGTATATATATGTATATATGTATGTATGTATTTTGCTGTCTGACAGGGTCATTAGAAGTCATTCTTGTGAATGAGTGGTCGCTTATGAAGGTTAATGACATGAGGAGGTTCCTGGTACATGAGGAATCAAGTGGGAAGATTAGTCATGACAAATCTACAAGGTGAGTAACATGTTGTTACGATTTGATATTATGTGATTATATTATGTATATGTTATGGAAAGGCTATGCTGAGGGATACATTAATGAAATGAAAGTAGTGTGGTCTGTGACATGCTAAGACAAGAATGGATAAGACACTCGAAGAAAGGTTTCTTGGTAGAGATAGTGTGGTTTTGGATGAGTGGTATTATTGTTGTGCATATGTTCTATATATTGTACATGTTTCATATGTGATGTTGTGCACATGAAATGTTGTGTGTATATAATGTGTGTACATGTTGTTTATGCAATGTTATGTACAAGGTGGTACAAATAGTGTTGTGTGAATGATACATATGTAGTGTTGGGTATAGATGGTGTTATGTACATGTTGGATATGCAGTGTTGTGTACATAGGCTGTTATGTACATGTTGTATATGCAATGCTATGTACATATGTTGTTGTGTGCATGTTGTACATATGGTGCTATGTACATACGACATTATGTCCATGATTGTACAAGTGATCCTATCAGCATGTGGTACCATGTACATGTTGTACATGTGGTGTTGTGTACATGTTATGCATGTGATGATGTGTACATATGTTGTCATGTACATGCCATGCATGTGCTACCCTACACATGTAGTATTGTGTACACATTGTACAGGTGGTGCGGTGTACATGTGGTGTTGTGTACAAGTTATGTAGGTGGTGCCGTGTACATGTGATGTTGTGCACACGTGCAGGTGGTGCGGTGTACAGGTGGTATTGTGTACATGTTGTATATATGGTACTGGCGTATGTGTGGTATTGTGTACATGTCATACATGCTATGTTGTAGGAATGAAGTACTATGTATATGTATTGTGTAATCAGGGTATTTTCACGTGTATTCGTTACGTTGTACTATGTGTACGTATATGCATTTATTTTTGTTGTACACTGGGTGTAGGTGTATGTGTTGTGCGTCAGGTATAGATGCATGTATTGCATGATGTTGTATGTCGTGTGTGGTCGTATGTGTGTGATGCACACTATGTGTATGTGCGCGTGGTTGAGGAGAAGGCACTAGGTGTTTGTCTAGTGTGGACACCAATCTAAAGTGCATACACAATAAGGACAAAGGTGGAAGCTAATGATCGAATAAAGGATGAGAATAAGTGTTCTATTTCAGTTTAATTCTGCATGTTATTTATGATTATGGTCTATGATGATTACATTTGATCTATGATTCTAGTTTATGATGGTTACATGTGAGTTATGATTTTGATCTATGATGGTTCTGTTTCGAGCTAACGTGATGTGATATGTTTATATATGTTGATTTCTTCAAATATGTTAGTTTGACTTGTTGTGACAAGAAGCAAACATGATTGCAAGTGTACCTTATTGTCAAGCCATCGATGAGGTATGACATGACTATTATTTGAATTTATTTTAAATCTAATGGAAGTTATGTGCTTGGTACAAGAAGCACGTAAATTCCTATTTGGGTGGTTGAAGCTGATTACAAGAATTAGTAGCAACAATGAAAGAAATTGGAGCATAATTTATCTGTTACATGATACTTGACCAAAATTAGCAGTATGCTGGTAAAGTATTCAGGAGCAGGCCCATTGTGGGACATTGGTACCCAATAGTGTCCATTGATTTCCAAGAGCATGCTATGACCAATATGATAGTTTTGACGCGGGTATATGCCTTGGTTGTTTGACATTCTGATGTGTGGAAGCCATGGCAAGGGATGGATCGCTCGGGATATGGGATGCTAGGGAACTTGGAAGGTGAGCTACAAAATGAAAGTGGGTGATTGGATTGCCCGAGGGACTGTGTATCAGAGATGGGAAGGTCAGGGATGGATTTTTTTTGGTCATTATCATTTCTAAATGGAGTCAGATGCACATTGGGAGTGTGCCCTAGAACAATGAGTTGGTAACTATTCACTGAGAGGACAAGTGGCGTAGAATTATAGTGTTGGAAATTAGATGCAAATTTGAATACGGAAGTGGATTATGGACTTCCTGGGAAGGAGGTGAATCCTATTACTACCTTGAGGGTGGAGGTGTGGTCCTCTGGATTCCCTTGTTGATTTATATGGGCATCATATCCTTTTATTTGTGGGTTTAGAAAATGTGCCTATCTGTATCTATGTGTATTATTGTAAGCACTGTATCAACCTGGATTTATAGAGCTGCATCGACATTATGATTATTTATTTGGTAAAGCATATGTGTATCTGTGTATATGTGGTTATTATTTTAAATATTGTAATGAGCTATGCTATAAAACTCTAGTAAATGGTATGATTATCATGTTTTCAGTAGCGGTGATTGTAAATACTGCAATGAGTTGTGTTATAAAGCTCCATGGGTAGTATTGTTGTGTTTCAACGGTTTTGCTGAGGTATAGGTGTGGTTGAATGTCGAAGACAGTGTCCCCCAAGGGGGAGGGTTCTGTAACAACCCTAGTGAAAATTCCATGTAAAAATATATTAGGCCACGGTGATGGGACATGTATTCCAAGCTCAATGGTGGGAAAAACTTCTTAGTGTGTGTTCATTCAATTTATTGTGGTTAAGGAAATTGGCAAAGGAAATGGATAAGGCTTTGGAAAGGAAAAATGGAATTTTTGGCACATTTATTTACGAAAATAATGGAAATTACGAGAAAAGGAAGGTGAAAGGTCACAGGTTGCATGTCAGGAGGAAATTGAAGGAAGATAATGGAAAATGAAGGAAATAGAGGCCTCATTAATAAAAAGGCTTCTAAGGATCAGTGAGTAAACTTTTTTCAGTTGATTTTTGGATCTGTCTCATTATTATCTCTCTCTCTCTCACTCTTGGACACTTAGAGTTTTCTTTGATCACTTTGGCATTAGATCAAGAAAGGCAAAGAAGGCAAGAGGAAGCGAAGATCAAGCAAAGGAAATCAGGATCAAACAGTGACAACAAGATTCTTACAAGTATTGATTTGCTTGTGTGATTTCCTTGCTAGATTTGGCATGCATGGTGTTTCATGTGGTCTTTTTGTGTCATGGCATGGGTTTTTCTAGGTGTGATAGTGTTTTCTCACCCTAGCCTTGCCATTTCTTGATAGTCTTGATGATATGGGTTCTCATACCTCAGTTGAGCGGGATTGCGAGATTGATTCGAAGTTGAGTCAGGTGGATCTCTGGAATGACAAACACGTGGCCTAATGGCCCTTGAACTAGACTGTGGATCACCGCCAAGACATTGTCCTAGTAACCCCTGGGCTAGGCTGTGAGTTGAGGTAAAGCCAGGATTATGTGCCTCTGTGGGCCTATGAATCCTTGTCGGTGAATGGAGGGATATATAGTAAAGCCAAGAGGTGGATTTCTCTTCGTTGGGCCTAGTAGTATCGAGATGGGATATATGGTAAATCTTAGAGAGTGAGTCTCAGTGTAGGGCCTAGTGATACCTAGATCAGATTATGGATTATGGTAAATCCTGAGAGACTATGAGGCACTCAAATTCCTCACGGTGTAGGTGGAGAACTCTGGTAGCATCCATGCTTGTTTGGTTCTTTTCTATTGGTTATGAGTCCCACATTCATGCTTGGAATATTAGACGGGGGTGATTGGCTGAAGAGAGTTTTGGATAACCCAATATACGGTCGGGTGGAATGTGGTAGTCCCAACCTCGATTGGTTTCTACATTCATTAATGAGAAATTCATTCCTTTGCTTTTCATGTGTAAATGTACTGATTTATCTGTGGATTCTATGGCTGATGCATTTATGGTATTTCTATTGTTACTATGAAAATTATGTATATGTTTTATGATAACAACTATGTATGGCTCTCATTATGTTTTTAATTGTAAATGAATGGACAAGTATCTATGACCTAATAGATGATGATGAAACAAATGACATGAGGGAACAATGATTCTTAGTGATGCTCATATAAGTATGGGATCCCTATTCTTAAATGAGTTGTTTACACCTTTAGATTACATGTTTGTGTGGTGTTTGACGAAATGCATGTCATGGCTAGTAGGGGTCTGATTAAGGGATTTTTCAACTAATTGCTTTTGCATCATTGTTTCCATGCTATTTTACTGGTTTGAAGATGTCATTCCATTCAAGCTAGTGACCTCGGCTTTGGGCCTAAAAAATTGGCTCAAATCTCAGGGACGCTGGCATAGAACTAGACAAAATGGTCCCTAGACGCTGGCTTACAGGCCGTTGAGAGCGTCTAGAGGTAAAGTGATCAAAAACTTCAGTGGGACCCAAGGGCAAGTTTCCTGAACTGTTGGTATGGTTCTCATGGGTTCTGTCACTGATGTGGAGGTTATATATGTTGTGTTTCCCTTGATTCCATTTCCTTAAGGTCACATAGGAGGTTGAATCCAATCATAGTGACCTCTCGTAATATGTTTACCCCGGTTGGCCTATTACTTGCATAGACGTGGGAGGAGGGTGTTACATCCATTAGCAGATTGGTGAATTTCAATGCCTAAGAAGTATTTCATGAATCCTAGATTTGTCATATCAAACTTTGTTTGCATTGCTACTTTGAAATATTCTAACATCATATTTCTTGTATAAAGAAGATCATCTACATAAAGGCATATAATAAGAATTCCACCTTCATGTGTTTTAATATACAAAGTTGTCTCATGACTGCTTACGTAAAAACCACTTTTGATGGGATAGGTGTTGATGTGACCATACCAAGTTCTTGGAGCTTGCTACAAACCATACAAATATTTCTTCAATATGTATAACTTATGCTCCTATCCTAGAGCTTCAAAACGAGGAGGTTTCTCTACATAAACTTCTTGCTGCAAAATACTATTTAAGAAGGCAGATTTTACATCAGGCTGACAGAATTCCCATTGGTGTTGAGTTGTTGTGGAAAAGATGGTTATCACAATGTCTAACCTTGATACTAGAGAAAAGGTTTCACCATAATCGACACCAAACTATTGTGAGCAACCTTACCTTATTTGTATCAATCTCACCTTTTTCATTCATTTTGGTCTTATATACCCATTTAACACCAATTTTGGTTTTGTCTCTTGGGAGATCAACTAATTCCCAAGTCTGGTTCTTCTCTATGGCATAAATTTCTTGGTTCATTGAATCAACCTAATGCTTTTCTTTAACTACTTCAAAATTGGTTGGTTGAGATGAAAGAAATGCAAACATATTCTTTTGGTAAAATTGATGCTCCTGCTCATATATTTCTCTTATGGTTCTTGTTTTCTGACTATATTTTGAAGATGTTGAATCATTGGTGGATTCACTGCTTGAAGATGTACCATTTTCAGAGTGGTATGGCTCTTCTTCAACATACAATCTTGGTGGCTGTGGTGGATAATAAGACTAATTTGAAACTTCATCAACATGAGGGACCAAGATTTATTTTCAAAAGATTTTACATCTCTGCTTATAATAAACTTCTTGGTAACTGGATTGTAAAGTATGTAGGCCTTTGACTATGAACTATAGCCTATGAAAATACATATTTCACTCCTATCATCAAGCTTCTTTATTAGCTGCTCAGGAACATGTGCAAACGATACTAATCAAAAAATTCTAAAGTGAGATACATTTATGTTTTTACCATCCCATGCTTCTTAATGTACTGTATCTTGGAGACTAGTTGTTGGAGATCTGTTGAAAACATACATTGTTATCGAAACTGCTTCAACCCAATAGTTATTTGACAAATTCTTCTCACGAAGCATACATCTGGGCATGTTCATGATTCACTGGTCTTTCCTTTCTGCTAATCCATTCTACTATGAAGTATATGTTGTTGTATTCTTCATTATGATTCCTTATTGTTGACAAAGTTTTTTGAATTCATTGGATGTGTACTCTCCTCCTTCGTCAAATCTGAGTACTTTTAAAGTCTTTCCACTTTGATTTTCTTCTTCTACTTTGAACTCTTTAAATCTTGAGAAAGTATTTGATTTATTTTTTAGAAAATACACCTGTATCTTCTTGCTATAATCATCAATGAATGTCTAAATATAAAGACTACCACCAATGGATTGTGTCTGCATTGGACCACATAAATATGTATGCACAATATCTAAAGGCTCTTTTTCTGTACATGAAGATGTGGGATAGTTATCACTTTTATGCTTGGACAGAACACAAATTTCACAATTACAATATTTTTCATTCATAGTAGGGAGACCAATGATGATTGATTATTTATGAAGTTGGCTTAGAGTCTTGAATGGGATATGGCCATATATAGAATGCCATAGATGAGACTCATATATTCTTGACACATTGTGGATGAAATATTGTGAGAGATTTTGACGTCTAAGAGTCAAAGAAAACATCCTATTCTTGGTTTTTTCAGACTTTTCTATCAGTCTTCTATTGGGAAATTCGTCATAGATATAATATGCATTCCTTGGAATATTACATAATAACCTTGTTCCATCAGTTGTCCTACACTAATGAGGATAGGCTTCAGATGTGGAACACAATAAACATCAAGTATTTATTTCTGTTGATTTTGTTCAATAATAATAGGGACAATACCTTTTCTTTCAGCTTTAATGCAAGAACGATCTCCAAGAGTAATTCTGATGTTATGGAAGCATCAAGATAAGAAAGCAGATTTTTTTGGCCTGTCATATGGTTGTTGCAACCACTGTCCGACAACCAAATATCATTGTTGTGATTGTTTACAGAAAGATGGCATGAAAGAAACATTGTTTCAAAGGATTCTCCTTCATTGTTGGAGAGATGAACATTGCCTCTTTGTTTATCTGACTGCTTCTTTCTGCATTCATGTTCATAATGCCCAAATTTCTTGCAGTAATAGCATTGGACATTAGGTTTTCTCCATGGTTTTCTTCTCTGAGTTTGGTTTTGTGGAGGTTTCAACTATTCTGCTGCATGATGATGCTATGATCTGCCTTTTCTTTGGCCTCTACCTCGCTTTCTTCTTCCTCTACTTACGCCAAAAGAGACTTGTGCTCTGAAAGCCTGTTCTGTGGAATCATTTACCAAGTTGAGTCTTATTTCGTGAGCAAGAAGTGATCCAGATAACTATTATACTCAAAAGTTGTAAAATCTTTGGTTTCTAGAATGACTCCTACAATCATGTCATTTTTCTTGGGCAGGATTCGAAGGAATTTTTGAACATTTTTCTGATCTGAAATGGTTTCACCAATGAGTTTGATGTGATTGACTATACCATGACTCTAGTCATTAATTGATCTACATTTTCTGTGTCAGCCATCTTTAGGGTGTCAAATGTTGATCTCAATGTCTATAATTTAACTGTCTTCACTCTATCATTACCTTGATACACAACTTTCAAGATTTCCTAAGCTTTATTTGTTGTGGATGCGCGAGTTATCTTGTCGAAGTCAGAGTCAATGACTGAGTTTTGTATCCAACATTTGGCTCCACACTCTTTCTTTATGAGTTTAATAGCTTCATTCTTTTAATTATTGGTCATGGATGCAAATTATTCTTGGGCCAGATCTACATAAGGAGTCTGAAGTGTATCCCAACACTCTTGGGCTTGCAATAATGTCTTCATTCTGTAAGACTAGAACTCGTAATTTTTTCCAAACAAAATCAGAGTCTATAGAAAAGCGTTGGAAAAAACAATTTCTTCAAATATAAATTTAAACTCTTTTTTTTTAATCTTCTTTTAAAAATATAAATCTATTGTAGAATTGAGGCTTCTGTGATCAATCATAGTTATATAAGAAGAATTTCGGCGTAAATCACATCATTTATATATAATTAATTGATAATTTGAATAAATAAATAGATAACTAACCCTTATTTTATTTTACTTTTTACCTAATTCAACTTTATTCCATAAATAAAATAGTAAATATAATATTAGATTAATAAATGGAAATTTGACTCGTTCCTTGAGTCAGAAATTAGCCGTTAGTACTTTTTAGCTGTTGGAGTCTCTGCTCAGACTACTTAACATGCTAGACATGATCTGTCTCTTCAACTTGTCCTGACGATGAACCACACTAGTTGGTTCGAAACAGGTCTTTCTTGATGTGATTTACGCCGAAATTCTTCTTATATAAATATGAATCTACCTCTCAAAAAATCCTCCTCTTTTCTCAACAAAAAAGTCTCCCCTCGGTTCCTATTTTAAAGAAAACCTTTAAACAAAACCCTCTTTTTTAAACACTCATTTATGCAAAAGTCTAACTTTTTGAAATGAGACCCTTCCTTTTTCCTTTTTATATGGTATCACTTCATAACATCATCATGCAAACACACTTTCATTTAAAAATGGTCTTCACAAAACCTTTGAAAAACCGTGGAGGATGGTCTTCATAAAACCAAAAAAAAAAATTTACTTTGACCAAATTAACCTTTGAAACTCGTTTGTCGTTTTGCACAAGCCTTCGAATTTAGTGAGCCTTCAAATTTTACTTTTCTCCATGTGCGCAGCTTCCACGGGATCTGCTACGCAATTGTGCGCAGTCCACGAGGTGCATATATTTTAATTTTTCGACAATTTCATAAGTATGCGATGATTTGGGCAGTTTTTTCTTGGCTGCACTGCGAATACGATGCACTGAGCCTCTTTTACAGGTGCACAACTTCTTATTCTTTACAGGTGTGGAATTCACACCTTCTTTTTTTCGATTTTTCACCATTCTCGTTAATTCCAACTACTTGCTAGGTGTTATATTTGTTTATTCATATGTCTTACAATTTCAGTTACCCTAATTTTACTTCAATTCTATTCTAAATCATTTATTGTTGATGTTTACAATATCATGTATTTAGCTATTTTAGATATTGAAAATCTTTGCTCTATTTTTGAGTTTTTATTCTTTGTCATGATATCAAAGTACACTAATTTACAGAAGAATCCAGAGAGAGCAGTGCTTCAATTTTTTTCGAGCCTACAAAAAAGCAAGAGTTGTGATAGGTCAAGGAGAAAAGTGCGAATTCCGCACCTGTCAAGAAGAAGTCTAACAATTGTGCACCTGTAAAGAAAAACGCTGAGCGTCACTTTCGCATCTTACACCAGAAAAGACTGTACAAGAAACGATAGCCTTACGAAATTGTCGAATTTTTAAATTTTCTGTGCCCCGTGCATTGAAGGAGTGCATAAATTGCGCACAAAAAGCCATCGAAATTGTGCAAACGACAAGGCAATTCATTTTTGGGAAGAAAAACGATAGCTTGACGAATTGTGTCCAGGAATTTTTCGAAGTTCAAAGGTGCGAGTTTTTTTGTTTTTTGTTTTTTTGGGAAGTTTTGAAAAGTCAAATGCTCAAAGTTTTTAAAGGTTTTATTTTTTAAAGTTTTAAAGGTTTTATTTTTAATTGTGGTATAATGATATATGAGGCATGAAGACTTTATGAAAAGAAGGACACTGTTTTGTGATTAAGGGGGCGTATATGAGGCATTAAGACCTTATGAGAAGAAGGACTATGTTTCGTGATTAAAGTCCTCATAAAAGTTTTTCAAAAGTTTTCTTTGAAGTTTTTATAAAAAAAAATGGGAGTTTGTTGAAGTGTTCATCTCAAAAAGGATGCACCCATATCTCTTTATTAAGAGAAAAAAAAATGAGAGTTTGTTGAAGTGTTCATCTCAAAAAAGGATGCACTCATATATCTTTATTAAGGGAAAAGGGTTGAGATATGACATGTCATTATAAAATTTGTTTTGAAAGGCATATGAGATATGCGTATTTAAAAAAAAAAAATGAATTTTTTTTAAAGGGCTTATTTTTTTTAAGAGGGGTACATGTAATTTCTCAGATGAACCAAAAAAGTTTGAAAAAAATTCATGTATTATTTTTTGAAAGGACAAAGAGTTTCAATTCACTGTGGATTTTAATAAATATTTGAAGAATAATTCATTTAGGATTCTTGAGCCACCATTGCTATATGCTCTCACTGTGAGCAATAGTCAAAAACATTATTGTTAGAGCTAGAAGTTGTGTAGCAGAGAAGCCAGTTGTTATGATTTGTTTGTTGACTCGTAGTGAGCCAACACTCAAAAAATGGAAAAATCCAAGAGGCTAAGAAAGTCAAAGAAGCAACAAGAGATGTTTGAAATTTTTATTGATGATGAGAAGAAACAGCTAGAATGAATGAAGAAAAGACAATCGACGAGGCCCGTGATAGCCTTAAGAGGAGTTTTCATGTAAGGGGGAGTAATCTAGTTGAAGATGAAGAATTTGGTGAATCCCACTATGCTCAACCACAAGTGGATGATGAGTAAAGAATTTCCAGAAGAAGTAGAGAAGGAGCATGTAGATGCCTGTGAACCCCACTGTGCACAACCATAAGTGGATGGAAATTTGGTGCTTCTAGCAAGAGAGCTTGGTGATGACAATTTGATGAATCCAACTGATGAGCCTCATCATTGGGAAATTATGTTGACACCTAATCCTTGTGATTGGGTGAATTATTGTAAATAGATAGATAGGAAATATGAACAGTCATCGGGAGACGAAGTGAACAGTCTCTTCCTCATGTATATAATGAGGACCTACCTGATGGAATAAAACAATCAATTTATTTCTGCCCTATGGAGTTACTGCCTGGCCTGACATGGTATCAGAGCCAGCTCCTTTTTTTAGCTCTTATGCTCCTTGTAACTCCTCTGTCTGCCATATTCCTTTCCTGCGCTCTCTGTCTGCCAAAAGGCGACTATCCATAAACGTTTGCTATTTTGCCAGAAGGCGACTGTCCATAAACATTTACTGTTCTGAAAAAAAAAAAGGCGCTCTCTGTCTGCCAGAAGGCGACTGTCCATAAATGCTGCTACCTCTGCCATATTCCATATGGACTGTCAATGTTTTCTCACATAATGTTAAACATCTCTGTGAGCATGCCCTGAATCACTGAGCACTCTGCAATCTATCTCCATGCCGAAGGAATGTATGACCATTGTTTCGCTGAGGAATCACGCTTGAGCTTGTGTCATACGAAGCGATGACAAAGGAAATGTTCTTGGACCGAGGGTTTCAGAAGTCAAGATGGTAACCTTGTATTGAATGCGCTGCTCTCTAGTGTTGGCGTGGAGTATACACACATTTGTATTATGTTTTCCTTTGCCTTTCATTCCCAGGTTTTTGCATATCATTTCCAAGCATTAGATCCTCATTTGCGTCGACAGTAGGGTTCGAACCTATGCGGGTGTAGCCGACCTGATTTGTAACTCGTGGCTCGGTCGACTTAGACTTGGTTCGACACTTTGTAATAGTTGCTTGGATCACATATATAATGTTATAATTGAGTTTTGAACGTTGATATGGTAATTGAGTTTTGAAGATGTCAAAAGGGTATGGAGGTCGTGGAACAGTTCCCAGATTGTGATGACGTTGCTGCTCCAAATTTACGATGGAACTTTGTAGAGCTCACGGTGCATGATTAATTATTGACTGTGATATGCATTAAACAACCAAAATTGTTGGCGTCACAATGTTTTCTTTGGTATATTTAATATCATTTTTTTCTTTGGTATCTATATATATTATATATATATATATATATATATTATATATATTATATTATATATATATATATATATATATATATATATAATGCTGATATATATATAAAGGATTCCAAGCCACTATTTTTGGTATATAAAACCACTGACATTTATATGGGATTTATATGAGGTTTATATGAGGTGGATTTATATATTGATGGATTTATGTGGGTCACATGGTGGATTTGAAATCTTTTGAGAATGCCCTTTTGAGTACAATTTTACTATATATTGGCAGAAGTATTTTTTCTATCAGCAAAACTATTTTTTTTACAGAATGCATTCAATCATATCCGTGGTGGGAATAGTTCTCACTAGAAAGGATAACTATCCTAAATGGTCCTGGATGATAAAACACACCCTCATTTTCAATGAGTTGTGGAAAGGAGTGTGTGTCAGAGACGGAGACAATGACCCAATACAGCCTACCACAGACAAAGAGCTCGTCATTTGGGAAAACAAGAACAACAAAGCTTATGCATTAATCGCAACATCTATAAATGAAGAGGTGAGTTGCCACATTTCATCATATTCAACTGTCTTTGAAGCCTTAAAAAAGCTGAAAGAACTCTATGACTCACATTCTACACTTGAAGTTGTCGAACTCATGATTAAACTCTTCACTCTTGAACTGCAAAATAATGATCCTCTTGCTCTTGCATCTGAAGTAAAATCTATAATGCATGATATCAAATCCACTAAGGTTGAATTGGATATTCCTCTTATTGCTTTTCTCAAGGCACTTTATCCTACTTACCCCAATTATCTTATCTTGAGTCATTATAAGCAAATGGAAATCTCAAAGATATAACCTTTGACTCTCTTGGAAAAAAGTTTGCTGAAAGAGAGAAAGATTTTGGAAAGAAGACAACCCCTGAATCTTCTGAAGAGACTGTGTGCCTTGCTCATAAAGAAAAGCATCTTGCTCAAGATTCTACAAGAGGAAGAGGTGGACGAAGAGGAACAAGAAGATATTTCAGAGGTAGGGCGGGCAGACATTCTCAAGGAGAAAAGGCATATTTGCACTGTATTCGCTGCAAAAGAAATGGATCACATGATGCCTCTACATGCAAGCTACCATGGGACAAAATTGAGCAGAAAAGAAACCAATAGAAAGGTAAAGCTGATGATACAGACAAAGGTAAAGCACCTGAATCCGCTCACTATGTTGTGGCACAATGTAACATTGGAGTAAATGAAGATCTATTTAATGCTTCACTTGATTCTTGGAAAAATAATTGGTTGCTTGATTCAGGAGCAACCTGCCACATGACTCATAGAAAAGATTTTTTTGAAGATTTCACTGACAATGTTGATGGAGCAGTATATTTTGGATATCAATCAAAAATCAAGCCATCAAGGCTTGGCACAATCAGGCTTAAATTGCCTGGTCTTCCAGACTTTCTTCTACATCATGTTCTATATCTCCCACAACTCAAGAGAAACTTCCTGTCCTGGTCCACATCCGCCAGCAAGGTCACTCCATTCATAAGTTTGATGGCAAGCTTGAGGTAAGAAAAGCATCTGACCACTCAATTGTCATGAGGGGAATAGAAGAAGAAAGGCTTATCAAACTGCAAGGAAACTCTACTCATGCACAACATTTCTCATACATTTCTAATCATGAAGAAGGTACACTTCCATCAAGTTTATTATGGCATGCTAGATTTGGACATTTCAACTATGACAATCTCCACTTATTGAAGAAAAATGGTGTTTCTAGTTTGCCTACAATTCCTAGGAAACTTAAGCAATGTGATGCTTGCATTCTAGGAAAGCATAGAAAACAGTCTTTTCATGATTCACATTCAAGAGCACATAGGAAGCTTGAACTTATTCATTCAGATTTATGTGTTCCAATGCATGTTCCTTCTACAAATGGAAATAAATATATCATGACATTTATTGATGACTACACCAGAATGTGTTGGGTTTATTTATTGAAGAACAAATCTGATGCTTTCCTAACATTCAAGAATTTTTCATAAATGGATTGAAAATGATGCACAATCTCATATTGGGTCTATTCGCACTGATAATGGAAAAGAATATACATCAAATGAATTTGAAAAATATCTTCGCCAACATGGGATCAAACATCAAACAACTGTGCCTTATAATCCCCAACAGAATGGTGTAGCTGAAAGAATGAATAGGACAATCTTAAATATGGTACGATCCATGCTCTTTTTCAAGAATGTAAAGATAATGTTTTGGGCTGATGCTGCTCTATGTGCTGCATATATAAAGAATAGATGTCCATCTAATGCTATAAGAAACAAGACTCCATATGAAATGTGGTATGGACATGTTCCTTCGGTAAAACATCTCAGGATTTTTGGTTCCACCTGTTATGCTTTGATACCAAAGGTACATAGAAACAAACTTGGTGCTAGAAGTCGTAAGTGTATCTTCCTGGGGTATTCAAACACCTCCAAAGCATACCGTCTCTATGATGAAGTAAATAAGAAGTTTGTTGTATCTAAAGATGTAATTTTCCTTGAATTATCCAAAACTAACAATGTTGTTGAGCGGAAACTTGACCGCTTGGATAGATTCGCAAAAGCAAAATAATTTCAAGAATTTGATAATTAGATTCCACATCTTGAAGGGGGGATTCCTATACTAGATCAACATGTGGAATCTCCTTCTCAAGAACACTCTCCCCCGCATGAAACTCCAACAACGGATGATGCTTTAAGTGATGTGATTGATAGAATTGGAAGACTCAATCTTGATTCAGTCCCAACTCAATCAACGGAGTAGCCTGGTCCATCTAAAAAAGCCCCCCCAAAGGGGGTGACAAAGACACTTGAATGTGTTCGTCCTGATGAAGTTGGAAAGACAAGAACCATAAATTCAAATCGGCAAAATGGAGGTGATGTAGATGACTCTAATGCACCTGTTGATATGGATGTTTATTATGATTGTGAATTGAACTTGTCTACAGATTTTGAACCAACTTCCTTCAAAGAAGCTACTTCTCATGATGAATGGAAAGAAGCGATGCAAAAGGAGTATGATGCCCTCATAAAGAAAGGCATTTGGAAGCTGGTTGATCCTCCATTAGGAACCAAACCAATTGGCTGCAAGTGGGCCAATTGGCTACTTGTGGCAAAAGGTTTTGCAAAGAAGGAAGGGGTCGATTATGAGGAGACTTTTGCCCCCACAGCAAAATGGGCTACCATCTGGACACTCTTTGCACTAGCAGCTCAGAACGGTTGGAAAGTCCATCAAATGGATGTAAAGAAACTGCTTTCTTGAATGGAGATCTAAAATAGAATGTTTTTATGTCCCAGCCTGAAGGATTTGCTGTGAAAGGACATGAACATAAAGTATGCAAACTTATGAAGTCCTTGTATGGCCTCAAACAAGCACCGCGAGCCTGGTATGAAAAACTAACTGATCATCTTCTGAAACTCAATTTCAAACATTTTGATCTTGATGATGCAACTTTATTTGTCAATAAAGTTGGCAAAATAGTTGTATATCTTGTGGTACATGTAGATGATCTTTTGATGACAGGGAATAATGAAAGCTACATTGCATCCATAAAGAAGGAATTGGGGAAAAGTTTTGAAATCACTGATTTGGGCTATGTTCATTACTATCTTGGCATTGAAGTAACCCAACATACAAAGTCCATATTTCTTTCTCAAAAGAAATACATTGGAGATCTGTTGAATAGGTTTGGTATGTTAGAGTGCAATCCCTTTACTACTCCAATGGAACAAAACTTAAAGCTCACATGTATTGAAGGAAAAGAATTTGAGGATGCAACAAAGTATAGACAGCTTGTAGGAAGTCTCAACTACCTAACTACTACCAGACCAAACATTTCGTTTGCTATTGGAATCCTCTCCAGGTTTATGCAAAAGCTTTATGAGGGACATTGGTCTACTACAAAAAAGGTTCTAAGGTACTTGAAGGGAACTCAAAACTTTGGAATCAAGTATACACAAGTGGACGACTTCAGCTTGATTGGATACTCTGATTCAAACTTCGATGGAGACAAAGAAACTGGGGTATCTACTTCAGGATATGCTATGAGTCTTGGATCGGGAGCTGTCTCCTGGAGATCGCGCAAACAATCAGTTACAGCAGATTCCACAATAGAAGCAGAATACGTGGCAGCAGCTGAAGCAACAAAAGAAATTGTGTGTCTCAGGAAAATTCTTGAAGATTTGCAGGTAAAACAAGTACAATCAACCCCACTCATGATTGACAATACCTCTGCAATAAAGTTGGCTAAGAACCCAAAGTTCGATGATCAAACGAAGCACATCAATACTAAGTATCATCTGATTCGACATCACGTTGAGGCCAAAACAATCCATCTCCGTCATTGTTCCACAAATGAGCAAATTGCAGACATCTTCACCAAAGCGCTTGGAAGGGAAAAGCTTGAACGATTCAGAATGATGCTTGGACTCACCAACGTCCCTTCAAATTAAGGGGGGGAATGTTGACACCTAATCCTTGTGATTGGGTGAATTATTTTAAATAGATAGATAGGAAATATGAACAGTCATCGGGAGACGAACTAAATAGTCTCTCCCTCATGTATATAATGAGGACCTACCTGATGGAATAAAACGGTCAATTTATTTCTGCCCTATGGAGTTACTGCCTGGCCTGACAAATTATATGGGCCTTAATTCACCTCCTAGCTTAGTCAAATCAACTCTTCTCACAACTTATTACATGTCTTGATTATATTTTGTTTAATGGGATGAGTTAAAGTGAGATATTATGTCTAGTGGACTAATATGCATTGAATGCAGGTTTGGAAGAGAAAATGAAGGAATTTTGGCAATACTAAGGTTTCAAACTCGAATGGGATAAGTGAGAGAAATAGTAAGAGGTAAATCCTCCTCATTTACTCCACCCCCATTTGAATATTCCTGCATTAATCACACCAGCTCGGAGTGCAAGCAACCAAGTCATGAAGATCAAAAGGAAGTCGAGCAAGTGGTATACAAAGAGTTAGTTCATCTTGAGTTTGGGAGCCAAGCCTCCCTAGAATTAAGGAAGTCGTTGGAGACTTTAGTTGTATAAGTAGAGAGGCCTAGAGCCTTATTAGGATTCGAATTTTTGTTGTAGAAACACTAGTTATTTTTCGAGCTCCAGACTTGTGGAAGACATTGATGTAATTTTCTATTTTGATAATGAAAATGCGTTTTTCTTTTGGTCCAGCACTGAGTTAACTTAGAGTGCTGAAGCTCTTAGGTTAGGGCCCAACCCTAGCAGAAAAGGCTCCTCTTCTTGTATCTGTATGCTTAGCCTAGTTTTATAAATTCATGGTTAAATTGTCTCTAGAAGTATTTTATTGCAAGTACTATGGATTTGATTGGTGTTTATTACTTTGCTTCCATTTATGCTTTACTTCTGTAACAGGTTAGAAGAGACAAAAGGAGCACCACAAATCTGTCAGTAGGTGTCTTGGCCTCACCTATTCCCTTAGGGATCATGATTTGAGGAAAAGACCCTTAAGCAGCCCCAAAAAGAGAGATTTCCATTTCCTCATAAGATTTAGAGTTTACTGTACTTAAACCAGCATTTGATCATTTTTGCAAGCATAATATTTAATTGCCATCTCTTCCATCTTCATTCTTTCAGTAGATCTCATCCATAATTCCATTTTATTCAGCAATTTTCCTCATGCATGAAGTAGACAACTATTTCATTAAATTCTGTTTTTCTAACTTGTTAGAATTCTTCTTGTTTACATGACTTTGTGGCAATTATAAATGTTTGATGCAAAGAATATGCTTCATAAATCTAAAGGGATCTCATAGTAGGCAACCACCTTCTAGCTTCATCCATTCACAATCATCCCTTTCACCAAAATCTTCATTAATCTCATCATTTGACATAGAAATTCCTCAAAGCATGTTAAGTGAATCCAACCATCTCCTAACCTTGGTATTGAGTTCTGAGTGATCCTAGGAATTTTCTCACTCCATTCCACCCATCCACCACCTTCCCTAAGCCTTCCATCACCTCCAACAACCATTGTTTTTCTCTCGGATGTATCCTGTAGAAATATCGGGAATCTTGTAGGTTTCTAGTACATCGTGTAGGTTTTCCTATAGTGGCCTGTTTTGAGGCTGAATTGAGGGAAAACATTTAGGAAGCCACACCAAGTCACCCAAGGGTCTCCCAAACCTCCCAACCATCCACTAGCATTGCTAAGCCACCTGTCACATCACCAAAAGAGATTAGGGTTTACACTTGATTTTCTAGAAAAATAATAAAAAGAACAAAACAGATTTATTTAAGTCCATTACATGCACAGTAGTGATGTTTCATGTCTTGAATTTCCATGACTTAGATAATAGCATTTCATACATGTTATCTTGGCATTTTTGTAAAGCATAGTTTCTCAACAATTAGTTAGAGAATGCTGTGTTTTTAGCATAGGATTTTAGTCATTTTCCTTATTTGCAGTAGATAAGATTTCTTCTAGAGTAGATCTCTCTTTCTTTCATCAGCAATCAAGATTATTCTGAATCCATAGAGGCATGGCTTGAAAACCATAGTGGTTTCTCTCCAGCTAAACAATGACAAAAGGCAGAACCATCACTTTTACTTGTGTATACAACAATGTTACCTCCAAGTTTGTATGAACCCCGGGTTGATAAAGTAAAGTTGGTAGCTCTAGGAGTTGCAACATTCTTGCTACAATACTGGTGTTCATCACTTTTTAGCACCGTTGTCGAGGAGGTGTCTGAGTACTATGTGATTACTGCTTTCTTTCTTCTATTTCTTGTTTCTAATATTCTTCTCTTAGTTTCATTTCTGCAAGAGTAATTTAGTTTGCTTCCTTTTTCATTCTGCATTCTTTGCTTTCCTTTCCATTCTGCCAATAAGATTTCAATCAAGTAGTTAATTTTTCATTTAGTCAATAGTTTTCATTCAGTCTACAATTTCAATTCTGCAATCACTTTCAAATTTTGAAAAGAACACAAAACCAAACAAAAACATTTTTTTCATGACTCGTAGGAATAGGGATAACTTAGGGAATTTTTTTCCAAATACCCCCATTGCTTCGAACATCCAACCTTCCCTCTTCTTCGGTGGCTGTGAACTGGAGGAACCCTTAGGTGAGCAACCAGACATATTTGAAGAACCTACAGGGGAAGAAGAAGAATGAGAACCCATTCCTACTAAACCTATGGCTAAAAATAAAAATGACAGAGGAAATAGAGAAAGAGTTGAGGGTGTCTTCCCCATCAAGGAAACCAATGGGGATACTAAGATGAAAAATATAAGCCCTTCTGCCCTTCCTCATTTCCATGGCCTGACCACATAAGACACAAATCTTTCTTATTTGAGTTTGTTGTCATATGCCGAACATATGACTATACAAATGATGAGCAGAAGTTGAAACTATTTCCATCCACTCTCAAGGATGAAGTGTTGCGTTGGTTCCTGGGTTTACCTGGAAATAACATCACAATTTGGGCTCAGATGCAACAAGCCTTCAACAACAAGTACCAAGACTACTATAGGTCTAGAGATGAAATTCTTAGGATGACCTTAGGCAATGATGAATCCCTAGAGGATTATGAAGAAAGATTCCAGCTTAGCTACAAAAGGGCTAGGTGCACACTTGACCCTGAGTCACTAAAGCTAGTCCTACATAGAGGAGTAAGGGAAGACCTTCTAGATACTCTACACCTTTTATCAGGAGGGGATATCTACCAGTTACCCTATGAGGATATCAAGACTTTCTTTAGAAGCCATTCTAGGGAAGCCAGGAAAAAGGGTAAGGGTAGTTAACCTATGGTCAATCCATCCTTTTCAAATTCATCCATCAAGGGTGAAATTGGAAATATGATGGAGGATTTCAAAAGTGAGATGTTGCAAACCCTTGCCCTATAGATGGACACTATGCACATTAAGAGAATGCAGGAGGAAACAGAGAGAGCCTTGGCCATTTTCTGTCCTAGATGCACCAGGAAGCACCCTAGGAACGAAAGTCCATTGAACTCTATTGAAATTTTATCATTATATGAAGAAAACCACTCCATAGACAAGTGCCCCTCTTTACTTGGACTCAAAGCTATATATCAAGGGGCTGAAGGGGTCACTGAGCAGCTCTGCTACATAAACTAAAGGAGACCTCATGGGCCTAGAATATACTAGCAGGGTATGCAAGGTCATCCCATGCATATTACAACTCCAACCAGACCACATCCATACCTTCTTGGGGACCCCTTGCTCATCCTTCCCGGTATACACCTTCTCCTTGTTCCTTTGCACCTTAGTACCATTCCCAGCCAGGCAACCAGTCATTTCAACCATATGCTCCACCACAACCTTAGTGGAATGCACTGCCCCAGGGGTGGAGGCCCCAATACAACAATGTTCCAGCTTTATTGCCTTGACCACCTGCCCAACCACAACTTCTACACTCGGCTCCACCTCAACAACCTTAGATGCCTGCCCAACCAAATCCGAACCTGAACAATAGATAGGCAACAACAAGTATACAATGGAGGGACATCATATCCAACTTATGTTGTGGAGATTCAAGAAATCAACCTGAGGTCTGGGAGAGTACTCCCAGATAACCAACCTCTACCTCCACCCAAGGAGATTGAGAAAGAAAGAGAGGAATGCATGCTTAAAATAAATCCACCATCCTTTCCTCAGAGATTAACCCAACCACTCCAGCCTACACCAGAAGAGACTGAACTTATGGGAGAATTGAAAAACCTATGTGTCAAAATTCCGCTTCTCTGAGCTATTAAGGATGTACCTATTTACAACAAGTTGATTAAGGAGAAGTGCTTCAAGCATCCATTGATCTGAATGTTGGGATTTGATGTGCCCAAATGGATCTGTGACAGAGATACATATGCTTAAGGGTTTGTTCAACTAATTTCTTTTGTGTCCTTTTTTCCCTATTATTTATTTGAATGAAGATGTCATTCCATTCTGGGCAGTGACCTGGGCTCCAAGCCTAAAAAAGTGGCTCAAATCTAAGGGATGCTTGAATAGAATTGAACAAAATGGTCCATGGACGTTGGCTTGCAGACCCCTGAGAGTGTCCAAAGGTCCTTGGATTCTTTCATGCCCACAACATGAGAGCGTCCAGAGGTCAAGTGATCAAAAAATTTAGTTGGACACAGGGGCAAGATGCCTAAAGTTTTGGCATGGTTCTCAGGGGTCCTGTAGATGATGTGGAGGTTTTCTATGTTGTGTTTCCCTCGATTCTATTTCCTTAAGGTCACATAGGAGGTTGAATCCAATCATAGAGGAAGGTGTTATAGAGTGGTATCAGAGTAGGGTTCACCCCTTGGACTAGATGGGTTATGTGTTGGTCATGCATTCATGTCAGTTGCATATTTGTGATTGTTAGTCGTGGATGACAATTGTTTATGAACTTATGAGGTGAAAAAGTTAGCTAGTTATTGTTACAGATATCATGATCTTATTTATGTTTGGGTTGATATTTCATGAAGTTATATCATGGTAATCTAGCTTGATTATGCAAATAAGATAGCCTCCCCTGAGATACGCCAAGGCATGAGTTTTCTTATGTCGTATACTTGGTGCTTGAATGATTGATTATGTCGTCTATTTGGTGTTTGAGTGTTTGATTATGTCATCTAGTTGAATTATATAACATGGTATGTTTACAACCTATTTGAATGTTTGATTAATTGCATGATATGAGTATGTGTTTGTAAGATTACATGAAGAAATGATCTTGTTTTAAGATGATTGTACTAATACATGTGTTGAGACAATTTATATGTACTTGAGTGTAGTAGGTGATAGTTGTAGCCTTATGTATAATGACTATGAGTTGACTATGGATTATGACATGATTGTTAGTCTTGGTAAAGGTTGATTTCAAATTGATAGATATGATTGTCTTGATAGTTGGAATGTATGGTTGATGTTATCACCTAGATTGACCTCAGGCTGAAGGGAGGTAATGCCAGGGTAACCACAAACCAAGGTTAGCCAAGTAGCTAGCCCTACTAGACCAGGAGAGGGCTCTCTCCATAAGGATCTCAGTCAAGATGACTGGATCAGGTAAATGATTTTAGGCTAGGTATAGTAGCACGAAAGGTTTGATTGAATTTTTTAGAGGTTTTGCTGGATCAGGTGGAGCTAGGCAGTTTAGGTTTGGGAAATTGGGTCAAAAATGTAGGGTTTTCTATGGGGAAAGGTGGGCATAGGCTTTACAACTCTAGGGCTTGATGAGGAGAGATGTTTAAGACTGGTGAGAAGCTAAGAAGGGCATGCGACAATCATGGACTGTTTCCCAAGGTAGAGCACTGATGCAATGGATTCTACCTATCAAACTTGAAAACATTCAACTAGAAGCAATGAAATTATTGATGGCATACATAAAACATATAAACATAAAATCACAGAATAATAAAATGTACTAAAACTCCATACCATAGGGATCCCATAAAAATAGCTGCAATTCTTATTAATCTCCTGCCAAACTGATTACAAAGGTGTACAATCAAGCTCTGAGCATCCAACTGAGTCCAACCCCTAACAAAGAGAAAGAAGAAGAAAATATAGACAAGTATTCAACCTCTTCCCATCCTCAGGGGTCAAATCCCTAAAATGAGGAGCTAATCTAACTGATACTGAACAAGAAACAAGAATATAGGCATCATTAACAACTTGCCTCTAAAAGTGAAAAACTGATTCATTTGAGCTCAAACTAACTCCTAAAGCAATGAATCTACCCTCTCTCACTATTTTTCTATCATAATTACATGCCGAGTCATCATTTACAATGGTAAATCATCCACCATGAGAGAGAATCCATGATTATAGTAAAAAAACTGGAAAAATAGCAACCCTGAGCAAAACTACCAAAAGTGCAATGAAACTTTCAGGTCCCTTTTGGAGGCCTTCCTAGCATCCAAATTGAGCCCAAGATAGCTCATTGGAAAGGTCTTCAAGTCTAATTTTCAAAACATCTAGAACTTCTAGGTTTGAAGCTCATTTGACCCCTCAAGACTTGATTCTCCCAAGATTGCTTCTGTGTGTCCAAAAAGTGGTAGAAGGTCATTTTTAGGGTGTGTTTTTACCTTTTGGTGGACAAGTTCTGCCTCAAAAACTTTGAAAATTTCTAGGGTGCATGTCGTCATCACTATGAATCCAAAAACGCAAGCCATTTCTTCAATGGGTACCCCTAGGAAAAGTGCAGTACGCTTATAGGCAGTTTTCTTATGTATTGAAATCCAAAATTTGCAAATGACAAATTTGCTAAAAAATTGCCCAAAATTGGTGAGAAGCACCATCATCATGTACTCTGATGGGCCAAGGAAGCTTCAACCAACATCCTAATTCTATCCTCCTCTTTCTTGCCTTTCAAGGCCCGCCTTAACCTAGTTTTCATTCTCTTGACCCTCATATTGCAAATCTTGTTTCGAGTCCTATAATGATAGGCCATGTGTCTGATCATCTGATTATCCCTACTGGCCTTCCGTAGCATCTTCTCAAGGTGCAAGTTGACTCTTTCAAGCCAAGTCTCCCTATCATCTTCAATCTCCTACTCAATATGAGTCAAAGTGACTTGTGCTTCTTTGCCACTTTGTCGTTTCAACTTGAGCATTTCTAGCTCCATGAGGACTTGTTTATCACTCAATTGTTTGTTTTCTTGCTCCAAGTATGTAATGACATATTTGGCCCTCTCCAAATTGTCTTCCAAAGCTTTCACTTAAGCTTCCCTTCCTTGTATGATGATGTCTTTGATGATTTCTTTGTCCTGAGCCTCTAAGTCAATGATTTCAACTCCATGAGGAGTATAATGCTGCTCCAACTCATCATGCTTAGTCAAGACAAAATCCCTTTCCTCCTCATCATCAAGACTCTTCTCTAGCATCTTTTCCTTGCCTTTGTGTAGCTTCTGCACCTATACCTATTGTGTCCATGAAGAAGGCAAGGCCCCTTCCACATCCCGTGGAGAAAACACTTGCCTATGAGCTGATGAAGAAGGCAAGGCCCCTTCCACATCCCATGGAGAAAACACTTGCCTATCTGCTGTAAATAATCTCCTAGTGCCCCTCTGATATGTCATGTAGATGGGCACCTCAGTAGTTCTTGTCTCCTTGGCCTCCTCATCTGTTTTCACTGGGCTAGAAGGTCCTCCTGCTTCTTGAGGCACTGGTGAAGGAATTTGAGGATCTCTGAAGATCTCATGAGAAATAAAGGTTTCCCAAGGGATTTTAAGGAGACTGAGATGATGAAGCACAATGACCTTGATCAAAGAGTAATGATAAAGGTTACTCATCTGCTGAGGGTAAGACTTTGTTTGGACAATAAAAGCCATATTCTCAATACTCCTGAACAAGTAGTAAGGGATGTTTAACATCCTCACCCTAGTGAAATGCATGAGGAGCCTGATGTGTTAAGTGTACAGCTTGGAGAACCTGCCCTCACAAGTGAAATACTTCATGATGATTTTCATCATGGGGACATACCTGTTCTCAAGAAACCTTAAAGGAAATATTCTCTTCAGCTTATTTCTATACTAGGGTTTGATATAAGGTTCATAATAGTACTCATCTAGATCCTAGCGCTTGAACAACTTCTCCCCTACATTAGGAATCCTGGTGGCATATGAAATAATGGAAGATGAAATGGTGAAAGTTACCCCAACAAGAGTCACCCTGATGTCCTAAAGATGTGCTGCAAAGAGTCTAGTGAGCTCTGGGTGATATTACACTCTCTCAACCTGTTCACATAATTCATAGCAACCAGGGTATCTGAAGCATGTGACAACCAACTCAGAGGCCTACAATTCCCTAAGGTTTGATGGCTCTTCTCTGATAATCCTACCTCCCTTGTGTGGTTTTCTCAGTTGCATGTCTCTATTAGCTGAGGTATCACTGCCTGTGTTCTGCTCCTCATAGTATTGGTCTTCCAGGTCCATGTTTACGAGGTTGAGGTGTATGGAAATGAGGAATGAGGGGATGGAAGGTGAACTTGTGGCTAGGAAATGAATGGAGGAGTAAGGAATGAGAAGAAGGGTTTTATGTCTTGAGATTTGCTCTTGGGGAAGAGGGACAAAGGGGAATGTGAAGGAATAATGGTAAAGAGGAAAAAATGGATAGGGTGATAGGGAAATAAGGATAGGGGAATTTTAGGACTGTAGAGTTGGGTGCTAGGATGAATAGGAAAGAGTTAGGGTTTACGCATCATTAGGGAGATTTTAGGGTTTGAGATTAAACATGGCAAACAATTCTTGTGACTTAGATTAGCAAATCAAAACCAAGGTGAAGAATGTTTACTTACTTGTGGCAATGGAGAGCAAGGGCAATTTTGAAGTTTGCTTGAGGATTTGGAAGTTTTTGGGCTCTCCTGCTAAAAGCGCAGTGCCAATGCTCAGAAGCGCAGCGCCAGGACAAAAGCGCAGTACTCGTATTTTATAATGAGAAAATTGGGCAAAAGCGTAGTGCCAGGTGAAAAGCACAACGTCGGTCTCAAAAATTGTAGTGCTAGTCTGCTTCAGCCAAAAGTGTAGCGCCACTCTGCCAAAAGCATAGCATCGGGCTTTCTTCACTCTAACTCACTCAAGCTTGTTTTCTTTTATCACCTTTTCACTCCTTGCTTGGAAAATGAAGATAGTATATTTGAAAATGAAATGTGAGGGCTTAAATAGGAGTGGATTTTAATTTGAAAAACCCACTTTTCTAAAGTTTCTTGTTCTTCTTTAAAACTATGTTTCAATGCCCTTTTATTCTTTGTGTCTTTGCAGGTGGATAAATGCTCAATTTGACTTGATTTTTGCAGTGTTCTTTGTCTTGCAGCAAGGAGAAATGCTTTGGTGCAGTTGAGATCAATTATTACATATAGGGACTTAAAATTACATATGAAATACAAATAAACTTAAAATACTCTCTTTTCACCTCAAAAACATGTTTTTGAGGTGAAAATTACATTAGGTTAAAAGATTATAACTCAGTAGCTATGACTTACAAACCATCATGCTTGATTTATCAATCATCCTCATACCCTTGCTAACCTTTATTTACATTTTAATATCAAACTTTTGACCTTGGTGGTGAAACCCTAAGACCTAATGAAATCATGCCCTATGACCTAATCAAATGATGACTGCAGATTGATCATAAAACCATAATTGAAGACAACCTAAAGAAGGATCAACAAGTATACTCTATGAGGGAAAAATTTAGATTTTCTGAAGAGAGGACAACCATCAGTGGATTGGTATGTCATGAACTAATAGAATGATGGAAAATTTTTAGTATGGGACCCCTAAAATGAAAGTGCAAAGACCGAATTTTGATCCCTGATGGAAGTATGTAGATACTGACACTAACAGTTGACATGTGTGAACATTTGCAAGAAACATGCTTGGTATTAGCATGAAAAGGTAACAATTGATTTTTTTATGTAACTAACATTTGGATAATGTGATAGCACATAATAAGACTTAGTTGCAGCAAGGTAAAAGGTAAAAGAAAGGAATTGGGAAAGAATTTCTTTGGCTATGTTTGGAAATCCTAATTCCAAAAGAATGAGTGCTTTTCATATAGGAATTATTCTTAACCTTGACTTTGTCTGAGATGATGGGGATATATGATATATTCACAAACATGTATTTAACAAATATATTAGCTAGTCTCTGGTTACAAGTGGATCTGTCAAGGGAATTAGAGTCCCTTCAGATATGGCATGGATGTGCCTAGTTACAAGGAAATGTGCTTG